>WNWK01025605.1:0-12500 GCA_009830355.1 Cherax destructor | reverse complement strand
AGCAATACCACGGGAGATAGTAAACAAGGGGATGCCCAAAGAAATAGTAAAAACTAAATTACTAGAAATAACTGGTAAAGGATCCATTGTTATTAATAGTGCTGAAGATATTGATGTGACAGGAAAACACGCACCAATAGGGATTACAGTCACAAAATACCAAGGCAAACAGAAACCAAGCCTATGCAAATTCCATGCACTTGGAATCTGCTGGAATGGAATATCTAGAAAAACAGATGGGACTTGCAACTTTCACCACCCAGAAAATGTTGTGCCCATATGACAAAAGGATAATGCAACCTCACTTTCTATAAGCTTTTCCACTCCGAAATGTGTCACTGTTCAGTTCATTATGGCTACCCAGGTGTCACATGAGTAGCTATAGCTACCCAGGTGACAGGGAGGAAAGAAAAGAAACTGGAAGGAAATGACAGAAATCGTACACCAACTCCGATTATTTATGGAGTGGAATCACAGTCGATGGCCTCCACTCCAAAACAAAAGATATTAGTACCAGGAAAAAATGGACCCCTCCCCAATCCCCATACCACCAATCCGACGACATTCATCTTTGAAAATATACGGGATCTAAAGCCAGCAACGAAAACCAAAATACGTTTCATCCGTGGACTGCTTACAGAGTCAAACGCAATGTTCGCGGTTTTCACAGAGACCCACATAAAGGATCACTTGGACAATGATATATGGATACTGGGTTACAAATTATACAGATGCGACAGAGTGAAGAGGCAAGAGGGAGGGGAATTGACCTGTATATCACAGAGTCACTTTTATGCTTGGAACTACAAAATGTCTAAATGATAGATCTGAAGTTTAAACAGTGAAGATCGTGAACCAAAACCTGGTCATTGTAGTGGTATACAAGCCTCCGGATGCAACGTCCCATCAATTCCAGGAACAGCTTTTTAAAATTGACCACTGTCTGGAAAACCATCCAGTTCCTGCCCCCAACATCTTACTTCTGGGGGATTTCAGCCTAAGGTACCTAAAATGGAGGACTGTAGCAAATAATGTTGTAGCAGAGATAAGACCAGGAGGCAGCTCAGATGAAAATTCACACACACATGAGCTTTTAAATATCTGCACCAAATTCACCTTAAACCAGCAAATAATAGAGCCTACAAGATTTGATAATACATTGGACCTCATCTTCACTAACAATGATGATCTGATACGAAATGTCTCCATATCAAAAACAATATACTCAGATCACAACATAACAGAGGTTCAGACATGTATGCGCGGAGCCCCAGACCGACAAAATGTGATCAATCGCGAGGGAGCCTTCACCAAATTCAACTTCAATAACAATAACATAACGTGGGGCAAGCAAACCAAGTCCTAAATGATATAAACTGTGAAGATTGCCTAAGCAACACGGATACCAACCTATGTCTAGAACAAATTAACTCTGTGGCAATCGAGGTATGCTCAATGCATATTCCTTTAAGGAAAAGGAGGAGAAGGTGTAAACTAGAAAAAGAAAGATGCTCCCTATACATACGAGGCAAAGAATAACAGAGCGGCTAAAATAGGCCAATATATCTGCAATACGTAGGGAGACACTGGTCAGAGAAATAGTAAACATCGAACTAAAGCTAAAGGAATCTTACAGGAGTCAAGAAACGTGGGAAGAACTAAAAACCATAAATGAAATTGAAAGAAACCCAAAGTATTTCTTTTATTATGTCAAATCAAAGTCGAGAACAACATCCAGTATTGGGCCCCTACTTAAACGAGATTGGTCCTACACAGATGACAGCAAGGAAATGAGTGAGCTACTCAAGTCCCAATATGACTCGGTTTTTAGCGAGCCGCTAACCAGACTGAGAGTCGAAGACCTAAATGAATTTTATACGAGAGAGATACAGAATTTGGTAGACACAAACATATCTGATATTATCATGACGCCAAATGACTTCGAAAAGTCGATAAATGACATGCCCATGCACTCCGCCCCAGGCCCAGACTCATGGAACTCCGTGTTCATCAAGAACTGCAATAAGCCCCTATCAGGTGCTTTAACATACAATAAAGAGGGGGCATGGACACAGGGGACTTCCCACAGCTGCTAAAAAGAACAGACATAGCCCTACTCCGCAAAGGGGGCAGCAAAGCAATAGCAATGAACTACAGACCGATAGCGCAAACCTCCCATATCATAAAAATCTTTGAAAGGGTTCTAAGAAGGAAGATCGTCTCCCATCTAGATACCCATCAGTTACACAACCCAGGGCAGCATGAGTTTAGAGGAGGTCGCTACTGTCTGTCCCAACTACTTGACCACTATGACAAGGTCCTGGATGCTCTAAAAGAAAAACAAAATGCAGATGTAATATACACAGACTTTGCAAAAGTCTTTGACAAGTGTGACCATGTTGTAATAGCAAACAAAATGCGTGATAAAGAAATAACAGGAAAAGTTGGTAGATGGATCTATAATTTCCTAACAAATAGAACACAAAGAATAGTAGTAAACAGAGTAAAGTCTGCGGCGGCTACGGTGAAAAGCTCTGTTCCACAAGGCACAGTACTCGCTCCCATTTTGTTCCTTATCCTCATATCGGACATATACAGGGATATAAGCCACTGCGCAGGGTCTTCCTTTGCAGATGGCACCCGAATCTGCATGGTAGTGTCCACCATTGAAGACACTGCAAGACTCCAAGCAGACATCAACCAAATCTTTAAATGGGCTGCAGAAAACAATATGAAGTTCAATGATGAGAAATTTCAATTACTCCGATATGGAAAACGTGAGAAAATTAAAACTACATCGAAATATAAAACAAATTTCTAACACACAATAGAGCGATAAACATCAAAAAGACCTGGGAGTGATCATGTCAGAGGATCTCAACTTCAAAGGCCATAACATTGTATCAATCTCATCTGCTAGAAAAATGACAAGATGGATAAATAAATAAAATAAAATAAAATAAAATACTTTATTGAGACATTGTACAGTTATATATGGTAGACCTAGTTATACATAGTTATTACATAGTTATTACTTAGTTATTAATGAGATGTACATGCCAAAAGCCCCTAATATGCTGTGCATTGCGGGCTAATGAGAACCTTCAAAATTAGGGATGCCAAGCCCATGATGACACTCTTCAAGTCGCTTGTTCTATCTAGGCTGGAATATTGCTGCACACTAACAACACCTTTCAAGGCAGGTGAAATTGCTGACCTAGAAAATGTACAGAGATCCTTCACGGCACACATAACTGCGATAAAACACCTCAATTACTGGGAACGCTTGAAGTTCCTAAATCTGTACTCCCTAGAATGCAGGCGGGAGAGATGCATTATTATATACACTTGGAAAATCCTAGAGGGATTAGTAACAAACTTGCACACGAGAATCACTCCCTATGAAAGCAAAAGACTCGGCAGACGATGCAACATCCCCTAATGAAAAGCAGGGGTGCCACTAACACGATAAGAGACAACACAATAAGTGTCGGAGGCCCAAGACTGTTCAGCTTCCTCCCAGCATACATAAGGAGGATTACCAATTGACTCCTGGCTGTCTTCAAGCAGGCACTGGACAGGCACCTAAAGTCAGTACCTGACCTGCCGGGCTGTGGTTCGCACGTCAGGTTGCGTGCGGACAACAGAAATAGCGCAACTCTCCAACTCCAAGCACCCTTTCTCTCCAGCTACTCAAGCCTACTTAACTGAGTGTGCTGAAGAACTTTCTAATTCCCTCTTCAAGAAATAGCCTCTTTGATCAGGCGCTGATGCACCATGAGGCCTGGTCACAGACCGGGCCGCGGGGGCTTTGACCCCCGAAATAGTCTTCAGGTATACTCCAGGTATCCCATGTAGGCAGCCCCATGTGAGGGAAAAGTTCATTAGATAGGAGTTGAAGTATGAATGAGTGGTGGTGGTGGTTCTGTAAGGTGTGTGCATCGTTTCCGCTCTTCCCCTCCTCCACTTTTCCCACCCAGGGGGAGTTGACGTGTGTGCTTCTATCCAGTTGACAGTCACTTGACTTTCGGCTCCCATCAAGTCCATAAGTATCCAATCCACTCCTGTTTAATAATTTATTTTGTGTTTTGTTTAATCTACTTTAAACAAGAGCTTCATTGCTGTTTAGCTTCACTCTTGTTTAGGTTATTATTCTGGTAATTCGTCCTAATCTAATTTGGACTTACGCAGTATAACGTAAGCATTTTTGTCCTCACCATTTCTTTTAAAATCAGTACGCTTATCATGTGAGTTTTTTCTTGAATGGTGGTGTAATTTTCTGTTTCTTTATTTTAGCCTTGGTTCTGGTCATCCGACACAGGGAAAATAAGAGGAGCAGCAAAGATCTAGGCACAGATCTGTGACTTAATCTGGCATCTGTACCTAAATTGGTCCCCTTCCACTCGTAGCTGACACGCAATGATCTACACACAATCCCAAAGCATTTCTCCAATCGTCACCCCACCAAAGTTTCATTTTGGTTCATGTCTGGCGACCCCAGTGTCAGAGGACCCCAGTGCCTCGGTTCTCCAGAATCCCAACTCATGTTGGAGTCACTCTCCATATACTTCAGGTGTTACAGCAGTCACGTCCACCAGTGACCCCATCCACCCGACATTAACATCAGCCTAGCGTTCCAAACCACAATTCAGAGCTTCATGCCCAGAACATCGGCACGATACCACCATATTATTATCTTATTAATTGTGTACATATTAGCTTCGAGTCACTAATTATTTATGGATATCATTTTTCATTCTTTGCTTCAGGTAGGGTTAATTTCATGTTCAAGTGTTTTGCATTCTATACTAGTTCAACATATCATTAATATTTTTTTTTTATCTTATTATGTTATCAATGTTTTTTTCTATCTTTTCATTTCCATTAGGAGGAACCAGCCTTATCAAATACTCTTTGAGGGTCTGACAGGGCTGTTAAACCTTCACACACCCGACCAGCGAAGCAGGTACTAATGATTTAATGATCAATAGGATACCCTTGGCTCATCGGCCAATCACAGAAAAGGCCCCCAAAGCTGAAGCAATGTGGTTCACTTGTGCCAAGCGAATTGACAGACTTGTCTGGGCTGCTGGTCGCTCACGGTGCAAGCTCTTGCTTTTGCATCTTCACCGTGTTGTACACATATTATTCCACCACTGTACATATTGTACATAGTGTACATAATTGTAAATTCCAGCTGTTTATATAATTTTGTTGAGTTTTGATTCCTCCACTTTAATCATATTACAACCAGGTATGCAGGCCTTATTATACTTGTGTTCATAACATGGGTTCCTGTCAAGGATTTGGAGCTGGTCTTAGTATCATCAGACTGTCTCTTATATCCTTTCTGCAATGCGTGTGAATCTTGTTATCGCTTTCATCACTGTGTGTATCCTGCAAGTCGTACTGCGCTATTCCTGCATGTTGTGTGCATTGCAAACTGCGTTTTGTTATAATGGTTATGCCACCAACATGTGTTAAGCGATTGGTATCTGAGTATACTCTACTAAATTTGCCAAAACAATCTCTGCAGTGCCATTGGCGAATTGCTCGTTCCATTGACATAGAATATCAATGATCTCTTACTGCTGTGCAGCTTCGTGACAGTATACATACCAAAATAAAACCTGAAGCGGGTAACATGGTGTAGCAAGCTACAGGGGCTATTAATCGCCAATCTCTACTTCGGCTCCTTCGTGTAATGAATAACACCAGAGCATTCTGACCAGCAATTTCGTGAAGCAGGTGGTGAAGTGGGTTTGTCCCAAGGCGAGTTAGCTTCGTTGGGGCTTGAGTTGGCCAAACTCAGTCTTGAAACGGAATACAACATGTGTTTGCCAAAGAAGAGTATGGCAGAGAGAAGGAGGCTCTGGCCCTGATACCTCCTCTAGAACATTTCGATGTCTTCTGGGGCAGTCATCTCATGTGATCACCATCTACAGTGATCACAAGCCTCTAATTTACTTCAACACCATGAAGAATCATAACGCAACCATATAATATCAAAATTCTCCATATATCCAAAAGGAATAATTGTATAGCAGACACACTGTCTCGTATATAGGTAAGGATGTGATAGGGACTATATGGGTAGGAAACTGTTTTTCCCTTGTGTAAAAATGGGGACACTTTTTGCCGTCTGCAAGTGTCTTGAACCAACGCTACCCCTACTGTTTGTTGTCTCGCTCTAGGGTAGAATTTGACTGAAACTCTCTTGAAAGTTGAATGCTATCTACGTAGTGAGCTGGATGACTGAGAGGAAAGGCGGTTCCATTATTTTTAAGTGTCATGTTGTCACACTACCCATAGAGGGGACGCCTAGTCCGGCTAGAAAGAGCCCTTTTGGGGTAGGGGTGCGGCATTTGTCACACTCCCATAAAAGCTACCAACTGACCAGTAAACCATGTTCTACGGATTTAACGACCAATAGGGTACCTGTTGTTAAATCAGTACCATGGTTCATCGGCCAATCACAGACAAGCCCACCAAAGCTGAACCAATGTTGTTCACTTGTGCCAAGTGAATTGACAGACTTGTCTGGGCTGCTGGTCGATCACGGTGCTGGCTCTTGCTTTTGCCTCTCCAACGTGATGTATACTTACTATTCCACCACTGTACATATTGTACATAGTGTACATAATTGTAAATACCAGCTATTTATATTTGGTGAAGGAAAATACAAGTCATTTACTTTTGTTGAGTTCTGAATGCTGAAGTTTAATCCCATCACAACCAGGTATGCAGGTCTTACTATACCTGTATTGGTAATAGAAAGTAAGTCAAGTCAGTAAGACAAGTCAGTCCAGTCAGTCAGTAAGTCAAGTCAGTCCAGTCAGTCAAGTCAATTCAGTCAAGTCAGTAAGTAAAGTCATTTAAATCAGTCCATTCAGTAAGTCAATAAGTCAGTCAAGTCAATCAACTCAGTCAGTCAGTCAGTCAATACGTCAAATCAGTCTGGTCAGTAAGTCAAGTCAGTAAGTCCAGTCATGTCAGTTCAATCAAGTTAGTCAACTCAATCAGTCGGTTTATTCAGGTAGTTGTGATCTATGTGTCATTCTTTTCAGATGACATCCTGGGTTATTCATTACACAAGCCAGTGTATTTGCCTCATTCTTTTTAATTGTGTGAACTGACTCTTCATTAAGGCAATAAGATCTCGCCATGTCCACCACACATAAACCACTTTTAAGCTTGTCTAATATCACAATTTTCATCGTAACTATAAGACTTAAATGCGTAAACCTTTTCTGGCCATTTTCAGCATCACTTACATGCCTACTGGGTGCACTGGAATGGGTGGCAGGGGTGGAAAGTAGTCCTCACCTGCAGAGACAATGGCCTGACCCAGATCCACAAGGTCTGACCCAGAGCCAGAAGGTCTGACCCAGAGCCACAAGGCCTGATTGCTTACTGCACAGTGGGGAAATATTCCTGCCGTTCGCAGTTATGCTCCATTTTTTTCCCCCCACCCAGAAACACAATTGTATTAAGTCAATTTTACAAAGTGCTTTATAAAAATATGCCACAATTTTGCGATAGTGTAATAATCAAAACGTGGAAAATAAACCCATGTAATATAACAGTCTATATACACGTGGGTAGAAATGGGTGATATATGATGATTATGGACCTCTTTTCAATCATAACACTTTCCTTACAATATATTTGATCACATTTTGAAATAATTTGTATGTTTTTATAATATTGTCTATAATGTCCGAACAGTAATTAGTTCACGTATGCATTCATAAATCTATTTCTATATAGATTCACGTAAAGTACTGGTAATTAATTTTGTCAACCAGTCACCATAGCTGTTACAAATTGTGCTAATTCATTTAATTTAATGTCTGAGTTGCCTGATATTATTTCTGCCCAAGAGAGACTGTCCAGGAAAGGGCAAAAGTGGGTTTAATGAAAAAAAAGGACAAAATAAAAAAAAAAATCTTACTGAAAAAAATACATAAATCTGGCCACCTCTTGGTACAATCCATTTGTTCATACAATTTTTCCTAAGTAGTTTTATAGCAATTTTAAATTATGTTCTATGACGTCATCAAAACGACACGATGCCAAATTCTATTATATTTCCTTAAAGTTTTATTTTGAATATTATTATTTTTTGTCAGTTTTTAGAAAGTACACTAAATAGCATCTTTTCCAAATCTCCTACATCACTCAAGACAGTGGCTGCTCTCAGTTAAATTTGTAATGCTAAGTAAATGATATTGTTCGTTCCATTTTTCTCAAAAATAAGTTATTCTCCTTCTAGTATCAACTTTTTAGTTATTTTTTAATATAATGTCATGATTTTTGCACACGTTATTGAGCAATTCTGGCTGTACAAAGTGACAACTTATATTTACAATAGCATTCACTGCTTTTTTATTTTTATCCAAAATATTTCTTAAAAAATACACAAAATTCAACATTTTTAAAAATACAAGAAATTGACAGTTCGGTCATATCCAGTTGTATGATTGTTATTTAGCCTTATAATAATCACGTAAACTAAACTATACCATTTTATATCATACTGATATTGCGAACTTGGTACTAGAGTGATACCATATAAAAAAGAATTATTTTTTCTTTTTAATTTTAGGGAAACTTCATAAAACTTCCAGTATAGATCTTTGAACAGCTTCATAATTTACAGTATAAAAAAATAATTGAAATTGGAGTAATATAAAAAAAAAATCGCCATACCTTCCTTCCTTCCCCTCTAACCACCTTTTACCTCTTCTCCTTTCCTATATTTTTTTGGCCTTTTTTTTGGTTCTGTCCTGTGAGTTTTTTTCTCATGGATTTATACTTACATTCGTTAAAACTTCTTAAACTTCTTCTGCAGTGCTCCTTTTTCTTATTCTCTTGTCCTTAGACTACTTCCACTACTACTACTACTACTACTGCTGCAACTACTACTACTACTACTACCACTACTACTACCACTTATTATTACTACCACTACTACCACTACCACCACCACCATTATTGCTTAGCTAACACTCCACTATCTGACACTTGTGTCACTACCACTACTCCCTTCTTATTGGCATCTCTACTACTATATCAATGTTTCTACAAATACAACTACCTCTACCACTACTATCACTACTTATGCCATTATACTATTACCTCCAGCCCCCCATTTCATGTATATTTTGGCTACTTTCCCTTCGCACTTCTGTATGACTAATTAATGGTCCAAGTCTGACCGAAATATCGTCATAAGTTTCATTCTTCTATGTGAGTATAAATATTAGAAATATTCAGCAGAGCTTGACTCAAATTAACTAAATGTGATTTAATGGTAATTAAAATTTCACCACTTATATAAAATAAATGGCCCCCTAATCAATTGAATTCACTTTCCTTCCATCGTGGGTTTCATCCAGCCATGAGCAGCACTGAGTCTTTCTTGTGTTATGAGCAAAATAATAACGAAAAACTGCAAGAATGGAAAATATTCTGGCACTACCTGAAGGCTCTTCTGTCTCTGTCTGTCTGACTGTCGGTCTGTTTCTCTCTCTCTCTCCTCTCGTAGCATCTAGGCAGCAAATGAACAACGTTGATTAGGTATTCAGGACACCTAGTGCTAAATGACCTACACTGGTTACCACTTAAAAAAAAATCGCTGCAAGTAAAGTTTTCTTCCACTACACTGGTCACAACGTAGAAGTTAAGTAGAGAAGTATAAGTGAAGTTGTGCGCAACATTTGGCTGTTATTGATGGCGACCAGTGGAGGCGAGTTGGGTCTGTCACTTTACACAAATCATTCAAGCCAATGCTAGATTGAACTCAAACCCAAGAGAGGAGGCTCTGAATTTGTGTAGAGACTGCAAGCTTTTGTTGCCAACTGGGGCTGGAGAGTCTGGAGTAAAACTCTCGTGTTTCACGTTATTTCCGTCATGTACAAACCTTGAGGGTTAAACCGTGTTGTCGAAATCATCCCTCGAGGTATTTCCTGAAATGACTGTTCACTGAACTAGAAAGAAGAATATACCTTGTTAGAATTTACAGATCTTCTTTCTTGTGTGTGCGGATTATTTGTGTACATTTTGAGTCCTTATTTTGCGTCAACAAAATAACTCTGAAACTGGAGACTATATTTATACTATCATGTGTTAATGATTTTATAATTAAACACAAGTCAACAAAGAGGTTAAATTTAAGAATTTCAGGGACTTTATAGATTAGACGGATCAAACCAGATCTTAAGGATATTGTGTCATAATTATTTACCTTTAAATAGTTACTCTTATTTTTTTTGCATGAATTGGTATTGAATTTATTGTGATATTTTTGCTGTATTTGTAAGATGAAGCATTCGTGGTTACTCATCCCTGAGTCCTTGCTGAAGTGCTGCTCATTAATAATCAAGAGGACGGGGCCTGACAATGAAAAACTTTCATCATCATTCACTTCATCACTGTCTTGCCAGAGGTGTGCTTACACTACAGCTACAAAACTGGAACATTAACACCCCTCCTTCAGAGTGCCGGCAACGTACTTTCCATCTCCAGGAATCAAGTCCGGCCTGCCGGTTTCAATGAAACCCTTCATAAATGTTACCTTGCCTACACTCCAACAGCACGTCAAGTCCTAAAAACCATTTGTCTCCATTCGCTCCTATCTAACACGCTCACACACGCTTGCTGCAAGTCCAAGCCCCTCGCACACAAAACCTCCTTTACCCACTCCCTCCAAACCTTTTCTAGGCCGATCCCTAACCCGTCTTCCCTCCACTACAGATTGATACACTCTCGTAGTCATTCAATTTTGTTCCATCATCTCTATATGTCCAAACCATCTCAATAACCCCTCCTCAGCTCTCTGGATAATAGTTTTGGTAATCCCACACCTCCTCCTAATTTCCAAACTACGGATTCTCTGCATTATATTTACACCACACATTGCCCTCAGACACGACATCTCCACTGCCTCAAGCCTTCTCCTTGTTGCAACATTCACAACCCATGTCTCACACCCATACTCGAGTGTTGGTATATTACAAAAAAAAAACACTAGTTACCACTAAACACGTTACCTGCACCCAGGTAGGGTGCATTTATCCCAAGGCCTGTAACTAGTGTTCTGTAATAAAGGACTGTTCGGGATAACAGTAAACACTAAAAATTTCCAATATTTATTATATTATTATTAATATAAAAACATTCATATAATTTGCATAAAAGCAATCATATAATTTGTGTAAAAACATATTTATCTTTGGTATACACATTTTATAACAACTCGTATTAAAATGTAATAAAATAGCACAAGTAAAAACAATCATAAAATTCAGTGCCTGTGTCATAGTCGCTGCCATCTTCCTGTGTCACTCAGGACACTACCAATCCTCTTGGACACGCCTTCTCCTCCGTGTCATCAGACACCCTTGTCTCTGTGTAACATACGCCTTCTCTCAGTGTCACACGACACTCTGTGTTACACAACACGCCCTCTGTGTCACACGACACGCCTTTCCAACCGTGTCACACGACACCCTTTTCCCCGTATCATAACAAGCCTTCCCTGTGTCACACGACACCTTCTCTGTGTCACACGACACGCCCCCTGTATCATGAACTCAGTATCATAAGAACATAAGAATGGAGGAACACTGCAGAAGGCCTACTGGCCCATACAAGGCAGGTCCTTATCAAAACCACCACTACCTAAGAATTTACTCCTGTACTCACGACACTAATCAAACCCAGCCCCTCCCACTCATATATTTGTCCAATCTCTAAAGAAACCTTTGCACCGTGTCTTTACACACAACACAAAATCACACGACTATTTAACTTGTGTCGTGCCACTAGATAGTCACCTGACACAAAGCTTTCCGGGTACACAACTCTGGGTACAACACTGAATACCTGACACAAACTCCTGGTGCCACATCTCCGGGTAACACAACTCCGGGTAACAAAACAATTTCAGGTACAACAGTCTCAGGTACAACAATTTCAGGTACAACAATTTCAGGTACAACAGTCTGGTGAATTCAAAGCCAGTAGATGGAGTCTAAGGCCTTATCACCAGCACAAAGAGTCAGGAGTACACTGCAAGAGTCTCCACTCTCAAACAGGTAATTCTGGCGAACACTCTCCAGTAGGTGTAGCTGGGAGTGTCTGGTGAAAACTCTCCAGTTGGAGTACTCTGGGAGTCTAGGACACTCTCCAGTTAGAGAGTCTGGTGTACACTGTCAGTCAAGCCGGCTCAGCAGTCCAACATTGGGTCTGATAACATACCCAGTGGTACTGCCGGCTGGCAGATTAACTACCTAACTATCATGTTAAGTAGGAGGCCACAACATGGTATAACTATACTCTCATACATTCCCCTCTTTGCTTTCATGGATAAAGTTCTCTGTCTCCACAAGCTCCTCAGTGCACCACTCACCTTTTTTCCCTTGTTAATTTTATGATTCACCTCATCCTTCATATACCCATCTGCTGACACATCCACTCCCAAATATCTGAACACA
>WNWK01025604.1:0-28373 GCA_009830355.1 Cherax destructor | reverse complement strand
GGAGTGTAGCATGTATACAGGGAGTGTAGCATGTATGCAGGGAGTGTAACAGGTATGCAGGAGTGTAGCATGTATGCGGGGAGTGTAGCAGTATGCAGGGAGTGTAACATGTATGCAGGGAGTGTAGCATGTATGCAGGGAGTGTAGCATGTATGCAGGGAGTGTCATATGCAGGAGTGTAGCATGAGCAGGAGTATAGCAGGTATGCAGGGAGGGAGTGTAACATGTATGCAGGGAGTGTAACATGTATCCAGGGAGTGTAGCATGTATGCAGGGAGTGTAGCATGTATGCAGGGAGTGTAGCATGTATGCAGGGAGTGTACGGCAGGAGGAGTGTAGCAGGCAGGGAGGGAGTGTAGCAGGCAGGGAGGGAGTGTAGCAGGCAGGGAGGGAGTGTAGCAGGCAGGGATGGAGTGTAGCAGGCAGGGAGGGAGTGTAGCAGGCATGAAGGAAAGGGACCCCGGATAAGGACTTGGTACCTAAATTCCTTATGGAAGGGGATTTCCCTTCCAAAAAATAGGGTCTCTTCCCTCTCCCCTCCTCCCTCTCTTCCATCCAGCAACATCAGTCTTCAATAAAGGTAAGTGCCACATAGAGTTCATTCATTTGTGCATGTAAATCTAGCTTTAAGGCCCCCCCCAATTTTTTTTTTCCAAACTTCTGGGTTTCTGGAACAGATTAATTGAATTTCCATTATTTCTTATGGGGAAAATAGTTTTGGTTTTCGCCGATTTTGGTTTTAGCCGATCCATCTGGAATGGATTAAAATTGAAAACCGAGGGATGACTGTACTTCTATTTACACTTAGGTCACAGTACACATTCATGTACAAGCATATATATACACACCCCTCTGGATTTTCTTCTATTTTCTTACTAGTTCTTGTTCTTATTTCCTCTTATCTCCATGGGGAAGTGGAACAGAATTCTTCCTCCGTAAGCCATGCATGTCGTAAGAGGCGACTAAAATGCCGGGAGCAAGGGGCTAGTAACCCCTTCTCCTGAATATATTACTAAATGTAAAAGGAGAAACTTTCGTTTTTCCTTTTGGGCCACCCTGTCTCGGTGGGAAACGGCCGATGTATTGAAAGAAAGAAGAATATACAAATAAGTGTAGATGTGTGTATGAGTGTGCTCCAGGTAACTCGTTAAGACTCGACTCAACCAGTGTCAGACTGAACGTCTTCTCATAACCTAGCTTCTCTAACAAACTGACAATCAGAACAGCTTGATTGAACAGTAAAATGACCAATTCGCAGAACAGCAATATAACAAGCAACAGCAACACAGCGTCAGGAACCAGGAGATAGAAAAAAGACACTAACTGGGGACCATCAGCAGATCCTCCAAAATAGTCACAAAACTCCTTTATTACTGAATCTAGGTTCAGCATAAAAATCCCGGACTGTGACGGTGCACAGATGCCTTATTGAATTAGGTCAGGAGGTATAGCTAGAGACCTGAGTTATCTCAGAGTGTCAATGTGACACACAACTCAGAAAAACGTCGAAAATCACTGTCTACTCTTTCCTCTGTGAACAGAGTTACACAGAGTCCTGAGAAGTATGTTTCGTCTCACCACCAAATACATACTCTACCAAACAGAGTCTAAATGACGAGAAAACAAGCAGAGACGAGAGTGAGGTGTTGTCTCAACGAGGGTCAGCAGGCCAGAGAGGAGGAGGAAGGAGAAGCAGTCTCCAGCTCAGGTGGGACACCACCGACTGACTGCCAAGCCACTAGAAGCCGGCAGTATAACAAGCAGCTACAACACACTTGAGCACAATATGTAATGTTACATCCTACCTAATAAAATAGCTAAGTCAAAATAATAATATAAAGCAAGATATTAACGATTTAGCTATTATCGAAAATATCAGCAATATAAAATTATAAGAAAAGGAAAATATACATCAAATTTATATATGTACATTGTGGCCCATTCTGTGGTCGCAATAATAATTGAGCCGGCTGATAATCAGACCAGCCGATTTCCGGGGGCCCACTGTAGCAGCATATGTGTAGAGAACCCAGGATAACCCAAGAGTGTCAGCTAACACTCTTGCTAGGAGCTAATGCTGCTGGGCATTGCAATAATAATAATAATAATAATACTTTATTTAGACTTTGTACAATTATATATGGTAGATATAGTTATACATAGTAATTACATAGTTATTACTTAGTTATTAATGAGATGTAGAGTTAACCCTTTACCGGGCAGGACCGTGTAGAGACGGTCCTAAACACGTGTTTTTTGCACGTGTCATCCTACTCCCCCAGCGCATCTAGGTTCCCGTTCTCTGTTTCTGACCAATCACAAGCCTTCTGTGAGTCGCTCCAGCTAAGTGAGACCGGCATCTGCTCGCTTCCCATTGGTTGAGAGACCAAAATGTAAACACTTCTCGCTTGGCGTCACCCAGAGCCAGATTTTTGCTCTTCTTCCACTCATATACACTGTGATTATACTCTCTACAATGTCGGTAAGTACTTATTGTTGTGTCCAGTGTGTAAATGAATAGTTTAGGCATATTTTGAGATATATATCAGGAGTTAGATATGCATAATATGAGTGTACCATGCAATTGAAAAAAAGTGCAACAAAAGAGGACCGTGTACAGACGGTCCCGCCGTCAGGGCCACATTTCAAATTTCAGTAAATAAATATTTATATAAAAATTTCTAGTGCATATATGAATTCTGTAGTGGTCTGGGTGTGTACAGAACATTCTTATTGTCATTCCAGATCAATGAGAAATTGTTCTATTGTGAACCCTTCCAACAGAAGTTCAAATATCTCTGCATTTTGGTGGAAAGTGACTCAGATCCAGAACCAGATGACCTGTTGCCATCTCCAGTGCAGTACCAACGTGCAGAAAAGCCTGATGACAGTGTGAGGTTTGACCAAAATGATAGGTTTGATAAAATGCTAGGTCACTGGCCAGTGCAAGGCAGAATATTTACATGCAGTTATTGCAGCAAAACAAAAAATCATGTCACATCCTCATTTTTGTGTGCCGTATGCAAGATAAATCTATGCATCAAGAAGGAAAGAAATTGCTTCATAGCCTTTCATTGTAGCAATTAGTGATCAAGAATGATTGTTTTCTCAGGAAATTCAGGAATATGGGACTTGAAAGTTTTATCCCTTTGCAATGTGTCCATGTTGCTCTTTGGTTCACTTTTATATTTTTTATACCTACAAAATGTTTGGAAACAAGTTCCATTTGTGTTTTTGATATTGTATATTAGTATAATAAAATAGAAAAATACTTATTTGGTGTTTTATTAACAATTGCAAATTTGCAACATTCAGAATTTGACACCCTTTAACGGTCAGGACCGTCTGTAGACGGTCCTTGAATATTGGCAATTGCGTGAAAAGTTTTTTTTAGAATTTCAATTATATGGGCTCATTATCCTTACATTGAGTTACTCTATCCACTCATATGAAACACATTTCAAAATTATCATTTTCCAGGGAGTGCCCGGTAAAGGATTAAAACCTATGATAATTTATCACTCAGAGAATCCTAGGGCCCTAAAGAACTATGCAAAAGGTAGCCTCCCTGTTTATTATAAATCCAATTCGAAAGCTTTGATGACTACTGATCTTTTCATAAATTGGTTCACAGACTATTTTAAGCCTACAGTTGAGGCTTACTGCAAGGAAAAGAAAATTCCTTTTAATGTTTTACTTGTTTTAGACAATACCCTGCCACTCACCTCTCACACATCAATGTTAATACTTTAACCCTTTCGGAGTCGGTGCCATACTAGTACGTTTTATGAGCAGGGGTCGGTGCCGTACTAGTACGCGTAAATTCTAGCGTCCTCAAATTAAGCAGGAAACAGCTGGTAGGCCTACATATGAAAGAATGGGTCTGTGTGGTCAGTGTGCGCAGTATAAAAAAAATCCTGCAGCACACACTGCATAATGAGAAAAAAAACTCTGACCATTTTTTTCGTTTAAAACAGCGACTTTGCAGTCTATTTTCGTATGGTATTTATTGATGTATTCTCGTTTTCTTGGTCTCATTTGATAGAATGGAAGATATATTATAGAAATAGATATGATTTTGATTGGTTTGACAATGACAAGTACCTTGAAATTGAGCTCAAAGTAACGAAAATGTTCGATTTTAGCCGATGTTCAAGAGTAAAGAAATCACACCATGTGTCTAATACACATCAACTGGCGAGTCTAATATTCTTGCACAAGTGCGCTGATATTATTTATACCATTTTTACAATGATGCAGTTGTATACATAACAGTAAATCTTCTATTTTTTGTGGGAATAAAAATTCAAAATGGATAGCAAAAGTAATGTAAGAGGGGCCTGGAGACGTGACTAATGAACAGAGAAGATGTTATTTTAGTGCCAGGAATGTCTGCCTTGTTTATTCTGGACCCTATTTTGAAATTGGCATCGTTTGAAATTTGTGTGAAATTGGCGAAATTGCCATTTTCTGACCACTATTTTGGGTAGTTGAAATTGGTAAATAGGCAGTTTCTTGTACTCAATCGATAGAAGAAATGGAGTTCTAGCGAAATAGCTATGATTTTAGTGGACTGGAACATTGGAATTGGCCATAAATAGGACTCAATGTGGGCGAAATCGCCGATGCGTAAGCATCTTCGAGACCGATAACTTCGCGAGAGCATAATTCCGTAAGTTTTCATTCAAATTTCATACTTTTGGTGTCGTTATGATCGGAAAAAGATTATCATTTCATAAGAAAAAATTATTATTTTTTTCCTAAAAAATTTTCGACCCTGAGAACGTGTTTCCGAGAAGGCCTGTCGACCCCCAAAGGGTTAAGGTAAGTAATAAGTGTACTCTGTGTGTATCTTACTTTTTATTGTGTTTTTTAATGCCTAGTGCTATTGCTAACTTAATATAAGTTAGTGTAAGCTTGTTGTCTGGCATTTATAAGTGAAAAAAAATGGCATTCTGCTTTTCGGCGATGTCTGCTTTTAGCCTGGAACCTAACCTGCCACATAAGTGGGGCCCTACTGTATAGTACAACAAATTTCCAAGAAAATCTCCAAAACAGTAGGCATACTATCAAAGATACGGTACTATGTTCCACAATCAGCGCTCCTTGCACTGTATCATTCACTCATCTACCCTTATCTCACCTATGGAATTTGTGCATGGGGATCAACAACATTCAATCACCTAAGACCACTAATAACCCAACAAAAGGCTGCAGTCAGAATGAAAATAAATTCCCACTCCAGACAACATACTCCACCAATATTCAAAAGTCTAAAACTACCCACTGTCAAGAATATCCATACTTATTATTGTGCCTACTACATTTATAGAACACTACACTCAAACATAAACCCTCCACTCAAACTTCTCTTCACCAACCTTAACAGGACGCACAACCATAACACTAGACACAGATTACTGTTTGATGTACCCTGTGTCCATATCACACTGTGCAAAAACTCTATGCACATAAAGGGCCCCAAAATTTGGAATTCATTACCAGTAAATACTAAAGTAACCAGTCTCAACATCAATTTAAGACTCTTCTCAAAAACCATATACAGTGGTACCGGTATTACAGAATGGTCCTCCAAACTACCCCTTAAGAATATGTCATAGTCTTATTATTTTACAAGCATTTTATAAGAGTAATTTTGGGGACCTCTAAAAGGACCACTGTACTCATACTTCTACTCAACTTAACTTAACTAAGGAGATAAATTCTATTGAATCACTGAACAGATTCTGAATGAATTGTACCTACCACTGTACATACCCTGTTGACAAACCGAATCTGCAATTATGGGTCCAATTAATTTGGGAATTCAAAAACCCAGTGACATTACTAAAGTAACAGTCTCAACATCAATTCTGCAAGACTCTTTCTCAAAACCATATACAGTGGTACCTCGACTTACGATATTTTTTCATTCCAGAATACTGTTAAAGTGCCATTACCAAACGAATTTATCCCCTTAAGGAATGATGTAAAATAGACTAGTCCTTTTAGACCCCCAAAATTACACTTACAAAAGCATTTAAAAAAATAAACTTACATAAAAGGGTGAGTTTGGGGACCATCGTAAGTCGAGGTACCACTGTACTCACCCTAAACTAAAAACTCAATATGTACTCAATACTTAACTTTACCAAATAATATAATTTAATTATTTACTATTGAATTAAACAACCTGCAAAATACTTTCAACTTGTCCCAATGTTATATCCTCAGATTGTTAATTTGAGTAAACTTGCTGTCTGCTATAATTAAAAACAGATGTACAATCAAACAAACTATGATCAATTTCTCTAGTAGTATTAAGTAGTCTGTAAGCCATTAAATTTAGTCTGCCCATAATGCCATGGCATGATAGTGACTCTCTTTGCACTGCAACTCATTATTGTAATTATATGAAATCAATGTAAACTGCAATGCATTATTGTAATTATATAATCTCAATGTAAACTTGCAAGGAAATAAAAATTTGAATTTGAAAAAAAGGAGCACTGCAAGGGAGCTAGAGGCCCTCATAGGGTAGGAACAAGAACCCCCCTCTGGTGGGTCTAATATACATTCAAGAATGACCTAATATTATTTATACAATTATTAAAATATTGCACAACAGGAAATCTGAATAAAAATGTGAATAAAAATTCTTTTTATAAATAAAAAATCAATATGAATTCATCTGTAAAGCCTTGAAATGTATCTAATGCACAAAAAAAATGTTATTTAAGAGCAAGGAATGACTGCATTGTTTATTCTGTACCATATTTTGAAATTAGAATTTTTTGAACTTTATGTGAAATCGGCCAAATTACTAATTTCTGATCACTTTATTGGATAGTTGAAATAGTTGATTGGGCAGTTTCTTGTGCTCAGCCAATAAAAGAGGTGATACTAGCGACATAGCAAAGAATTTGGTCGACTGGAATAATGTAATTGGCCAAAAATAGGAGTCAACATAGGCAAAATTGCAGTGTCTGGTAGGTTGGGCAGGGTCTTGTAGGTGTGGCAGGGTCTTGTAGGTGTGGCAGGGTCTTGTAGGTGTGGCAGGGCCAGCTAGATGAGGCAGTGTCTGGTAGGTTGGGCAGGGTCTTATAGGTGTGGCAGGGTCAGCTAGATGAGGCAGTGTCTGGTAGGTGAGGCAGTGTCTGGTAGGTGAGGCAGTGTCTGGTAGGTGAGGCAGTGTCTGGTAGGTGATGCAGTGTCTGGTAGGTGAGGCAGTGTCTGGTAGGTGATGCAGTGTCTGGTAGGTGATGCAGTGTCTGGTAGGTGATGCAGTGTCTGTAGGTGATGCAGTGTCTGGTAGGTGATGCAGTGTCGTAGGTGAGGCAGTGTCTGGTAGGTGATGCAGTGTCTGGTAGGTGATGCAGTGTCTGGTAGGTGAGGCAGTGTCTGGTAGGTGAGGCAGTGTCTGGTAGGTGAGGCAGTGTCTGGTAGGTGTGGCAGTGTCTGGTAGGTGAGGCAGTGTCTGGTAGGTGAGGCAGTGTCTGGTAGGTGAGGCAGTGTCTGGTAGGTGGCAGTGTCTGGTAGGTGGGCAGTGTCTGGTAGGGTGTGGAGGTGCATTGGTAGGTGTGGCAGTGTCTGGTAGGGTGGCAGTGTCTGGTAGGTGTGCAGTGTCTGGTAGGTGAGCAGTGTCTGGTAGGTGTGGCAGTGTCTGGTAGGTGATGCAGTGTCTGGTAGGTGATGCAGTGTCTGGTAGGTGATGCAGTGTCTGGTAGGTGAGGCAGTGTCTGGTAGGTGTGGCTGTGTCTGGTAGGTGAGGCAGTGTCTGGTAGGTGAGGCAGTGTCTTGTAGGTGAGGCAGTGTCTGGTAGGTGATGCAGTGTCTGGTAGGTGATGCAGTGTCTGAGGTGAGGCAGTGTCTGTAGGTGAGGCAGTGTCTGGTAGGTGATGCAGTGTCTGGTAGGTGATGCAGTGTCTGGTAGGTGATGCAGTGTCTGGTAGGTGAGGCAGTGTCTGGTAGGTGAGGCAGTGTCTGGTAGGTGAGGCAGTGTCTGGTAGGTGAGCAGTGTCTGGTAGGTGATGCAGTGTCTGGTAGGTGAGGCAGTGTCTGGTAGGTGTGGCAGTGTCTGGTAGGTGATGCAGTGTCTGGTAGGTGATGCAGTGTCTGGTAGGTGATGCAGTGTCTGGTAGGTGAGGCAGTGTCTGGTAGGTGAGGCAGTGTCTGGTAGGTGATGCAGTGTCTGGTAGGTGATGCAGTGTCTGGTAGGTGATGCAGTGTCTGGTAGGTGATGCAGTGTCTGGTAGGTGATGCAGTGTCTGGTAGGTGATGCAGTGTCTGGTAGGTGATGCAGTGTCTGGTAGGTGATGCAGTGTCTGGTAGGTGATGCAGTGTCTGGTAGGTGATGCAGTGTCTGGTAGGTGAGGCAGTGTCTGGTAGGTGAGGCAGTGTCTGGTAGGTGATGCAGTGTCTGGTAGGTGAGGCAGTGTCTGGTAGGTGTGGCAGTGTCTGGTAGGTGAGGCAGTGTCTGGTAGGTGTGGCAGTGTCTGGTAGGTGTGGCAGTGTCTGGTAGGTGTGGCAGTGTCTGGTAGGTGTGGCAGTGTCTGGTAGGTGGGCAGTGTCTGGTAGGTGAGCGTCTTAGGGTCCGGTCTGTATATGCATGTGAGGTGATAGCATAACTCTTTAGGTTTGTATTTGATAGGGGCAGTGTCTGGTAGGTGATGCAGTGTCTGGTAGGTGATGCAGTGTCTGGTAGTGATGCAGTGTCTGGTAGGTGATGCAGTGTCTGGTAGGTGATGCAGTGTCTGGAGTGAGCAGTGTCTGGTAGGTGAGCAGTGTCTGGTAGGTAGCAGTGTCTGGTAGGTGAGGCAGTGTCTGGTAGGTAGCAGTGTCTGTAGGTGTGGCAGTGTCTGGTAGGGAGCAGTGTCTGGTAGGTGATGCAGTGTCTGGTAGGTGAGCAGTGTCTGGTAGGTGAGGCAGTGTCTGGTAGGTGAGGCAGTGTCTGGTAGGTGTGCAGTGTCTGGTAGGTGAGGCAGTGTCTGGTAGGTGTGCAGTGTCTGGTAGGTGATGCAGTGTCTGGTAGGTGATGCAGTGTCTGGTAGGTGATGCAGTGTCTGGTAGGTGATGCAGTGTCTGGTAGGTGATGCAGTGTCTGGTAGGTGATGCAGTGTCTGGTAGGTGAGGCAGTGTCTGGTAGGTGAGGCAGTGTCTGGTAGGTGATGCAGTGTCTGGTAGGTGTGGCAGTGTCTGGTAGGTGAGGCAGTGTCTGGTAGGTGAGGCAGTGTCTGGTAAGTGTGGCAGTGTCTGGTAGGTGTGGCAGTGTCTTGTAGGTGTGGCAGCGTCTGGTAGGTGTGGCAGTGTCTGGTAGGTGTGGCAGTGTCTGGTAGGTGAGTCTTCACAGTTCCTGCCTCGCACTATGCACTTGGGGATAAGCAAAACTCTTTAGTTTGTGTTTGATTCAAATTACAGTGAACCCCAGAGTAACGAACACCCCGGAAATCGTGCAATTATGTAAGTATAATATTGTAAGTGCTTGTGGAAATGTATTTTTGGGGGTACGAAATAGATTAACCTACGTGACATTATTCCTTAAGGGAGTAAATTCGTTCGGTAATGGCACTTGAGCATGCTTCTGGAATGAAGTTTTTACATTACTCGGGGGTCCACTGTATTGACTTTAGTGAAATTTTTTGTACGATTTTTAATTATTTTTTTTTTTCAGTTTCTTTGTATTATTTGATAGAATGTAAGAAATGCTGTTGAAGTATTGATGATTCTGGCAGGTTTTAGAACCGGTAGTAATTTGAAATTTGGCTCAACTTTGAAAAATATGCATTTCTTGCCAGTCTGTTTTATGGGTTTTTATAGATCTTATTATTAGGTTGACGTAACCCATTTCCATTCATTCCTTGTTATGTTTTATTATATAGGAAATGGGGTAAATCGTCAATTTTTGTTTGTGAATTCAAAATGGTAGGGAGGTGTAATATAGGAGATGCCTGGGGATGTCCAAACGTAGATCTACGTTCACTCGTGTAGTGCTCCGAACGTAGATCTACGTTTTTTTTTACATGCTTTCTTATGGAGAAAATCAAGGTCGAATCGCTACGCACGTAAACGTAGATCTACGTTTAGACAGTTTAAGGGTTAATAAACAAGGGAAATGACGTAGTGCCTAACATTTCTAGTGTTTATTTTGAATCTTGTTTTTAAATTGGATTTTTTAATTTTGTGTAAAATTGGCGAAATTACCAAATTCTGTGCATGTTATTGAGTAGTTCTGATAGATGATTGAATGATTTCTTGTGCCCAATCAATTCATCAGAAGGGTTACTAGTGAAAAAGCTAAGAATAAAATTGAATTGATCAGTTGATTGGCTTAAAGTAGGGCTCAAAATTGCCAGTCAATAAATTTCACGCAGACTGCTAACTTTGAGTCTGTGTAATTTCATCAATTTTTGTACTTTTGGTGTCATTACTTCAGAGAAAGATTCTCTACCATTTCATTTTTTTTGTATGCGGACAAATTAAAATCTCATCGGAGTATAAAACTAATTCCAACCACACAATAGAGTGAAAAAACTAATGTCAAAGACCTGGGAGTGATCATGTCAGAAGATCTCACCTTCAAGGACCATAACACCGTAGCAATTGCATCTACTAGAAAAATGACAGGATGGATAATGAGAACCTTCAAAACCAGGGATGCCAAGCCCATGTTGACACTTTACAGATCGCTTGTTCTATCTAGGCTGGAATATTGCTGCACACTAACTGCACCTTTCAAGGCGGGTGAAATTGCTGACCTTGAAAATGTGCAGAGAACCTTCACGGCATGCATAACTGCGATAAACCACCTCAATTACTGGGAACGCTTGAAGTTCCTAAATCTGTACTCCCTAGAACGCAGGCGGGAGAGATACATTATTATATACACATGGAAAATTCTCGAGGGATTAGTATCAAACTTGCACACGAAAATCACTCCCTACGAAAGCAAAAGACTCGGCAGGCGATGTAACATCCCCCCAATGAAGAGCAGTGGTGCCACTAGCACGTTGAGGGACAACACAATAAGTGTCAGGGGCCCAAGATTGTTCAACTGCCTCCCAGCATACATCAGGGGGATTACCAACAAACCCCTGGCTGTCTTCAAGCAGGCACTGGACAGGCACCTAAAGTTGGTACCTGACCAGCCGGGCTGTGGTTCGTACGTTGGACTGCGTGAGGCCAGCAGTAACAGCCTGGTTGATCAGGCTCTGGTCCAACATGAGGCCTCGTCACAGACCGGGCCGCAGGGGCATTGACCCCTGGAATTCTCTCCAGGTAAACTCCAGGTAAACACATAGCATTTGTAATTTCAGTTGTCCTGACAGTGTAAGGGTTAACATAACATAGTTTTAAAGGAATTGCATGTTGTTGTTTTTTGTTAAAAATATTTTTTGACATGGGTCATATAGCACAGGGTTTTTTTTTTTTACTTTTCTTTTGGGAAAAAAAACTGTCTCATGTGATGGAAATGACTGTAATACTTATTGTCTCATGTGATGGAAATGACTGTAATACTTATTGTCTCATGTGATGGAAATGACTGTAATACTTATTGTCTCATGTGATGGAAATGACTGTAATACTTATTGTCTCATGTGATGGAAATGACTGTAATACTTATTGTCTTATGTGATGGAAATGACTGTAATACTTATTGTCTCATGTGTTGGAAATGACTGTAATACTTATTGTCTCATGTGATGGAAATGACTGTAATACTTATTGTCTCATGTGTTGGAAATGACTGTATGTAATACTTATTGTCTCATGTGTTGGAAATGACTGTAATACTTATTGTCTCATGTGTTGGAAATGACTGTAATACTTATTGTCTCATGTGTTGGAAATGACTAATATGAATTATATATGAATTGCAAAAATTCCTTAAACTTCTAAAAAATGTCACGAGTTGGAGTGTGAGCAAAGTAACATTTATGAAGGGATTCAGGGAAACTGGTTAGCCGGACTTGAGTCCTGGAGGTGGGAAGTTCAGTGCTTGCACTCTGAAGGATGGGTGTTGATATGCTGCCATTTTTTAACTGTAGTGTAAGCGCATCTCTGGCAAGACGGTGATGGAGTGAATGATGATGAAAGTGTTTCTTCTTTTTTGGGTCACCCTGCCTTGGTGGGGAACAGTCAGTATGTTAATAAAAAATAAAGTTAGCTACAGCTCAAATATGCTTTAAATTAGTTAATTTGATTCCTGTTAATCTCTCATTCTTTTTACAGCTGAGCCTTATACCTGAAGAATTCAATCATGTTGGCAGCCTCCAGTGTCATGAAGCTTATGTGAAGGCCAGAAATACATCACATACTGTATTGTGTGTCAGCAGTGTGTGTCATGGAGTCAATAAAGTCAGAAATGCTGCATATATGTCAACATCTGAAGCTGACTTCAGCATCCTGGTAATACTGATATGGTATGTTTTGGAAAAAACAGTCATTTTGTAACTAAAATATATCTTAGCTGTAGCTAACTTTATTTTTTTATTAACATACTGACTGTTCCCCACCAAGGCAGGGTGACCCAAAAAAGAAGAAACACTTTCATCATTATTCACTCCATCACCGTCTTGCCAGAGGTCATGGCATTAATTAGGATGTATCAGTACTTGAAAATGATGCATCATTATTCTTGGTAAAAAGTTCATTTATTACATGTGCCATTTACACAGTGAATAAGTAATTTTTGATCATGTCATTTCTCTACTCATTGTCAGCTGTATTTGCAACATATATAGTGTGTATATATACACATTGTCAGCTGTAACTATAACTTACATAGCCTGTGTGTACACAGCATCAGCTGTAACTATAACTTACACAGCCTGTGTGTACACATTATCAGCTGTAACTATAACTTACACAGCCTGTGTGTACACATTGTCAGCTGTAACTATAACTTACACAGCCTGTGTGTACACATTGTCAGCTGTAACTATAACTTACACAGCCTGTGTGTACACATTGTCAGCTGTAACTATAACTTACACATGGAAGCCTGTATATTACACATTGTCAGCTGTAACTATAACTTACACAGCCTGTGTGTACACATTGTCAGCTGTAACTATAACTTACACAGCCTGTGTGTGTACATATTGTACAAATTACCTCATGCTTATTGTTAAAACTTGTATATGCAAAATAGATAGTGTAAAATGTTATGGGTTTTTGTCCACTTGTTTATGGGAACGATGAAGAAATCATATAATTTTGTCCGTCTCTTATAAACTAGTATATTGTAAGAAGACTGCAGCATAGGGAAATGTTTCAGCATTTGAATCCTGAAAATTACTGGTGTAAAACTATCTTTGTAACACAGATTCTTTACTAACAAATTTTTTATCAGCCTATGCACCATGCTCCAAATACTTGTGTACGGTTAATATTCATTCCAAATGCTGTTCAAATCTTACAAGTTTATCTAGAGAAAAGTTTAAAATAACTAGTCATTGACCAAAATTACAAAAAGCATTTAAAATAAACTACATAAGGTGAGTTTGGGACCATCAGAAAATTGACCACTGTACTGTCAAATAAACTACTAATAAACACCGAAATTTAAGTTTATATAGGAGAAAATTTTATCAGTGTTCATTGCCAAAATAAAAGGAATCTTCCATGCAATCTATTGTGTCGCAAATTGGCTGACTGTCAATACTGCCTCATGGCAGCCTCCACAGTGATTATCCAGAACAACTGCCTCAGATGGCTCAGTTCCATAGGATGATCCAGTGGCAACTGTGTCAATGGCACTGTCTCCATCAGTGACTGTTTCAGAGACAACTGCCTCAGTGGCTCAGTCTCCATTAGTGATAGCTCCAGCAACAACTGCCTTAATGGCTCCACCTCCAGCAACAACTGCCTTGATGGCTCTACCTCCAGCAATGATTGTTACAGAGACAACTGCCTTGATGGTGATCACACCAGAATCAACTGCCTCTTTGCCCCAGTTTCCAGCCAAAATTCACACCAATGTTGATATGAAAAAATCTTCTGCAGTAATGCAAATGAGAAATGATGAAGAAGAGAATTCATATTGGTGTTCAAAATGTTTTAAAAACTTCTCGAACCAAGCTAACCTAGTGACACACATGAGAAATCACAAAATTAGAAAACCATATCAGTGTTCAGAGTCCCTGAGAAAAAATTCGGTCAAATCTAATTTAATGAAACACAGAACACACAAAGCTAAGAAACCATACAAGTGTTCAGTTTGTAAAAAAAGATTAGCATGCAGATCCACTCTAGTGACACACATGAGAATTCACACTGGAGAAAAACCATTTAAGTGTTCACTGTGTCTAAAGGAATTTGCATGCAGATCTTATCTAATGATACACATGAGAACTCACACAGGAGAGAAACCATATAAGTGTTCAGTGTGCCTTAAAAGCTTTGTTTCTAATTCTTCTTTAGCATCACACATGAAAATTCACACAGGAGAGAAACCCTTTAAATGTTCAGTGTGTCAAAAAGAATTTGCATGCAAATCTTCTCTAGTGCCACACATGAGGATTCACACAGGAGAGAAACCATATAAGTGTTCAGTGTGCCTTAAAAGCTTTACTCGCAATTCTTTTTTATCTTTACACATGAAAATTCACACAGGTGAGAAACATTATAAATGTTCCTATTGTCTAAAAGCTTTTCTAAAAAGATCTTGTGTAGAGAAACACATAAGGTCTCACACAGGGGAGACACCCTTCCAGTGTTCAGTGTGTCAAAAGAAATTTAGATACAAATCTTCTCTTAAGGCACACATGAAAGCTCACACACAAGTTAAACCATACCAGTGTTTGGTGTGTCTGAAAGACTTTTCAAGAAAATCTGTATTAGTGACACGTATGACAACTCTCACTGAAACGAAACCATATCAGAACTCAGAGTGTCTGAAATGTTTTATGCAAAAAGTTAATCATGTTAGACATATATGGACTGATTCAGAAGTTAAACCAGATCAGTAATAAGAGACTCTTTAAAATCTTTAAACATAATCTGATCCCTTTCTTTTGTTCAAAGCTAAATGTCCCTATCTTCTCACAATAGCAGAAAAGTGCTTGTACCTTATTTTTATAAGACTAGTTTTGGTTACAATATACCTTTCACTTTGTTTAGCTTTGATAGTCAACCAATGCATACTAATGATCACACATGCTGGGTAAGGATTAGGAAATTTGAGCTGGAACTGGGCAGTAATTAGAACTGAGGAGTTAATGTCAAATTCATTCTCTGTGACATATGACACTATTTATGTAAAACTAAGTTTGAAGGAAGACTTTATTTTATCATAACAGTTCATTTTTGTTAAGATTATTGTGCTTTAAGAGGTGATTTATATTAGTAAGAATGCTAATTTTTGTAAGATAATTGATTTATGTCAGACACCTGATTAATGTAACATTTCAAATTTCTCTGAGGTAAATGATTTGTGTATTGATTCTTTATGATAGATATTTGTAGAGCTATGCAGTGCTTTATGTCCATTAGGGTTTAACATTTTTTCATATATAAAATAAAACCATTATACAAGTTTTTAAGATTAATTGCCAACAACCTGTGCCAGTAAGACATGAGAACTAATATAAGACAGAAGTTAAGTTACTGCTCAGAATTATTTTCATAAAGAATCATCTTAATAAACTCAAGGAAGATAAGCCATATCAGTGTTCTTTTTTTTTTACAACTGTGAATAAAATCTTTTGTAACTCAAAGCAAACAGAAACCATATACAGTGGTCCCTCGGTTTTTGCCGAAAATTCATTCCAGAATGCTGCTCAAGTGCCATTACCGAACGAATTTACTTCCTTAAGAAATAATGTCACGTAGGTTAGTCTATTTCAGACCCCCAAAAATACACTTGCAAAAGCACTTACGAAAATACACTTACATAAATGTTCAAGTTTGGAGATGACCGAAAACCGAGGGACCACTGTACTACAGTGGTCCCCGAGTAACGAAAAAACTTCATCCCAGAAGCCTGCTCAAGTGCCATTACCGAATGAATTTACTCCCTTAAGGAATAATGTCACGTAGGTTAGTCTATTTCAGGCCCCCAAAAATACACTTCCACAAACACTTACAATAATATACTTACATAATTGTACGATTTCCGGGGTGTTCGTTACTTGGGGGACCACTGTATAATATTGTAAGTGCTTTTGTAAGTGTTTTTTGGGGGTCTGAAATGGACTAACGTACTTGAAATTATTTCTTAAGGGAGTAAATTCGTTCGGTAATGGCACTTGAGCAGGCTTCTGGAATGAAGTTTATTCGTTACTCGGGGGTTCACTGTACTTACAAAAAAAAATGTAAACGCAGGCCCAGACACTACAAGTACACCAGCCAGGTCTGAGAAACTTTTGAGGGAGATGTTACATCAATGATAACATCACTTTGAGGAGGAACATCAGAAGCATTTGAGGGACTTGAAAGTGGATGTTCTAGGGATGCAGAAGCATTGTGTTGGATGGCTTTTTTTAATGTTTCTTTCAGTGTTATCTATCTCAATAACAGTGGTTTTTGTGGTAGCAGTCTCTCTTTGATTTTATACACTGACATGATTTCTTGGTCTGTTATGAATGCACCGTGTTATCTGTTGGCACCTGTTCCACTGTGTTAACAGTGTCATCACAACCATTTCAGCGGTTTCACCATCAGTCACTGGAGCATCATTATCGATGTTAAGAACTTCAACATTCACTTCCTCCAGGTTACTGAGCAACTCTGAAGGCTTACTTTTTTGCATATGTAAGGAGGTCTGACATCTTTTTCTCAATGACATGAGGAATCCTTCAAACTCATCACTTTGTCCATCATCATCACTCAACATAGTCGCAGGCCAGAGGTTGCGCCGGGCATGTGCAAGGTTGCCTTTAGTTACATCTGGTCACTGCTGCCGGCATGCTGGTCACTGCTGCCGGCATGCTGGTCACTGCTGCCAGCATGCTGGTCACTACTGCCAGCATGCTGGTCACTGCTGCCAGCATACCTGGAGAGGGTTTTGGGGGTCAATGCCCCCACGGCTCGGTCTGAGACCAGGCCTCGTGGTGGATCAGGGTCTAAACTACCAGGCTTTTACTGCTGGCTGCACATACACCGACATACAAACCACAGCCCGGCTGATCAAGTACTGACTTTAGGTGCCTGTCCAGTGCCTTCTTGAAGACAGACAGACAGGAGTCTGTTGGTAATACCCCTTATGTATGCTGGAAGGCAGTTGAACAGTCTTGGGCCCCTGACACTTGTGTTGTCTCTTAGTGTTCTCGTGGAGCCCCTGCTTTTCATTGGGAGAATGTTGCATCTCCTGCCGAGTCTTTTGCTTTCGTAGGGAGTGATTTTCATGTGCAAGTTTGGTATTAATCCCTCTTGGATTTTCCAAGTGTATATTATCATGTATCTTTCTTGCCTGCGTTCCAGGATATACAAATCAAGGAACTTCAACTGTTCCCAGTAATTTAGGTGCTTTATCGTACTTATGTGTGCCGTGAAATTTCTCTGTACATTCTCTGGGTCAGCAATTTTGCCTGCCTTGAAGGGGGCAGTTAGTGTACAGCAGTATTCCAGCCTAGAGAGAAGGTTCTCATTATCCATCCTATCATTTTTCTAGCAGATGAACGATACATTGTTGTGGTCTTTGAAGGCAAGATCCTCTGACATTATCACTCCCAGGTCCTTCACATTAGTTTTTTGTTCTATTGTGTGGTTAGAATTGTTTTATACTCTGATAAAGTTTTAATTTCCTTAAGTTTTCCATATCTGAGTAGTTGAAATTTCTCTTCATTGAACTTCATATTGTTTTCTGCAGCCCATTTAAAGATTTGGTTGATGTCCGCTTGGAGTCTTGCAGTGTCTTCGATGGAGGATACTGTCATGGCAATTCGAGTGTCATTCACAAAGGAAGACACGGAGCTATGGCTTATATATCTGTCTATGTCAGATATAAGGATGAGGAACAGGATGGGAGTGAGTATTGTATCTTGTGGAAAAGAGCTTTTCACTGTAGCCGCCTCAGACTTTACTCGGTTTACTATTACTCTTTGTGTTCTATTTGTCAGGAAGTTATAGATCCATCTACCAACTTTTCCTGTTATTCCTTTATCACGCATTTTGTGTGCTATTACACTGTTGTCGCACTTGTCGAAGGCTTTCGCTAAGTCTGTGTATACTACATCCTTTAAAGCATCCAGGACCTTGTCATAGTGGTCCAGTAGCTGGGATAGGCAGAAGCAACTTGTTCTAAACCTGTGTTGCCATGAGTTGTGTAATTGATGGGTATTTAGGTGGTTGGCAATCTTGCATCTTAGAACCCTTTCGAAGATTTTTATGATATGGGATGTAGTTCTTTGCAAATTGTTTTACTGCCACCTTTGTGGAGTGGGGCTATGTCTGTTGTTTTTAGTGACTGTGGGATGACTCCTGTGTCCATGCTCCCTCTCCATAGAATGCTGAAAGCACATGACAGGGGCTTCTTGCAGTTCTTGATGAACATGGAGTTCCATGAGTCTGAGCCTGGGTCAGAGTGCATGGGCACTCTGACTCTGACTAACTTAGGTTAGTCTATTTCAGACCCCCAAAAATACACTTGCAACAGCACTTACGAAATTACACTTACATAAATGTAAGAGTTTGGAGATGCACGAAAACCGAGGGACCACTGTATTACAATTTGTCAAATCAGATCAGATACATTAATGAAATATAAGTTATTCAGCAGTAAGTAAGAGAGAGGTGAAGGTTTATAAACTAAAAGAGGAGGCAGTTAGGGTAAGATATAAACAACTATTGGAGGATAGATGGGCTAGTGAGAGTGTAGGCAATGGGGTCGAAGATGTATGGGGTAGATTTAAAAATGTAGTGTTAGAGTGTTCAGCAGAAGTTTGTGGTTACAGGCGAGTGGGTGCGGGAGGGAAGAAGAGCGATTGGTGGAATGATGATGTAAAGAGAGTAGTAAGGGAGAAAAAGTTAGCATATGAGAGGTTTTTACAAAGTAGAAGTGATGCAAGGAGGGAAGAGTATATGGAGAGAAAAAGAGAGGTTAAGAGAGTGGTGAAGCAATGTAAAAAGAGAGCAAATGAGAGAGTGGGTGAGATGTTATCAACAAATTTTGTTGAAAATAAGAAAAGTTTTGGGGTGAGATTAATAAGTTGAGGAAGCCTAGGGAACAAATGGATTTGACAGTTAAAAATAGGAGAGGAGAGTTATTAAATGGAGAGTTAGAGGTATCGGGAAGATGGAGGGAATATTTTGAGGAGTTGTTAAATGTTGATGAAGATAGGGAAGCTGTGATTTCGTGTATAGGGCAAGGAGGAATAACATCTTGTAGGAGTGTGGAAGAGCCAGTTGTGAGTGTGGGGAAGTTCGTGAGGCAGTGGGTAGAATGAAAGGGGTAAGGCAGCTGGGATTGATGGGATAAAGATAGAAATGTTAAAAGCAGGTGGGGATATAGTTTTGGAGTGGTTAGTGCTATTATTTAATAAATGTATGGAAGAGGGTAAGGTACCTAGGGATTGGCAGAGAGCGTGTATTGTTCCTTTGTATAAAGGCAAAGGGGACAAAAGAGAGTGCAAAAATTATAGGGGAATAAGTCTGTTGAGTGTACCTGGTAAAGTGTATGGTAGAGTTATTATTGAAAGAATTAAGAGTAAGACAGAAAGCAGGATAGCAGATGAACAAGGGGGCTTTAGGAAAGGTAGGGGGTGTGTAGACCAAGTGTTTACAGTGAAACATATAGGCGAACTGTATTTGGATAAGGGTAAAGAGGCTTTTGTGGCATTTATGGATTTGGAAAAGGCGTATGATAGGGTGGATAGGGGGGCAATGTGGCAGATGTTGAAGGTGTATGGAATAGGAGGTAGGTTACTGAAAGCAGTGAAGAGTTTTTATGAGGATAGTGAGGCTCAAGTTAGAGTGTGTAGGAGGGAGGGGGACTATTTCCCAGTAAAAGTGGGCCTTAGACAAATATGTGTGATGTCACCGTGGTTGTTCAATATATTTATAGATGGGGTTGTAAGAGAAGTGAATGCGAGGGTCTTGGCAAGAGGTGTGGGGTTAAAAGATAAAGAATCAAATACAAAGTGGGAGTTGTCACAGTTGCTTTTTGCTGATGACACTGTGCTTTTGGGAGATTCTGAAGAGAAGTTGCAGAGTTTGGTGGATGAATTTGGTAGGGTGTGTAAAAGAAGAAAATTGAAAGTGAATATAGGAAAGAGTAAGGTGATGAGGATAATAAAAAGATTAGGTGACGAAAGATTGGATATCAGATTGGAGGGAGAGAGTATGGAGGAGGTGAATGTATTCAGATATTTGGGAGTGGACATGTCAGCAGATGGGTCTATGAAGGATGAGGTGAATCATAGAATTGATGAGGGAAAAAGGGTGAGTGGAGCACTTCGGAGTCTGTGGAGACAAAGAACTTCGTCTATGGAAGTAAAGAAGGGAATGTATGAGAGTATAGTTATACCAACACTCTTATATGGGTGTGAAGCATGGGTGATGAATGTTGCAACGAGAAGAAGGCTGGAGGCAGTGGAGATGTCATGTCTGAGGTCAATGTGTGGTGTGAATATAATGCAGAGAATTCGGAGTTTGGAAATTAGGAGGAGGTGCGGGATTACCAAAACTATTATCCAGAGAGCTGAGGAGGGGTTGTTGAGGTGGTTCGGACATGTAGAGAGAATGGAACGAGACAGAATAACTTTGAGTGTGTATAAATCTGTAGTGGAAGGAAGGCGGGGTAGGGGTTGGCCTAGGAAAGGTTGGAGGGAGGGGGTAAAGGAAGTTGTGTGTGTGAGGGGCTTGGACTTCCAGCAAGCATGTGTGAGCGTATTTGATAGGAGTGAATGGAGACAAATGGTTTTTAATACTTGACGTGCTGTTGGAGTGTGAGCAAAGTAACATTTATGAAGGGATTCAGGGAAACCGGCAGGCCGGACTTGAGTCCTGGAGATGGGAAGTACAGTGTCTGCACTCTGAAGGAGGGGTGTTGGTGTTGCAGTTTTATAACTGTAGTGTAAAGCACCCCTCTGGCAAGACAGTGATGGAGTGAATGATGATGAAAGTTTTTCTTTTTCGGGCCACCCTGCCTTGGTGGGAATCGGCCGATGTGTTAATAAAAAAAAATAAAAGTTATTCAGCATTTGAATTTGATTAAATATGAGAATTTATTGTTCTTTGGGCATTTATTTATGGGGTTCTGAGGCTAGGGGAGTAACACAGTGAGTAATGATGTTTTGAGCCAGTGGAAAGTGATTTGTTAATTTATACTGGCCCCTCTTAGCAGCTCTGTGATTCTTCGCCTTCGTCTGCATATGGAGCATCTCTCTCTTTCTAGTTTACATCTTCTCTTTCTTTTCTTAATGTTATGTGCCTTGAGCAGACCTCAAGTGCCAGAGAGTTGATGCTGATCACTGCTGCAAGCATGCTGATCACTGCTACCAGCATGCTGTTCACTGTTGCCAGCATGCTGTTCACTGCTACCAGCATGCTGATCACTGTTGCCAGCATGCTGATCACTGTTGCCAGCATGCTGTTCACTGTTGCCAGCATGCTGTTCACTGTTGCCAGCATGCTGTTCACTGTTGCCAGCATGCTGTTCACTGTTGCCAGGATGCTGTTCACTGTTGCCAGTATGCTGCTCACTGCTACCAGCATGCTGATCACTGCTACTAGCATGCTGATCACTGCTACCAGCATGCTGATCACTGTTGCCAGCATGCTGTTCACTGTTGCCAGCATGCTGTTCACTGTTGCCAGCATGCTGTTCACTGCTGCCAGCATGCTGATCACTGTTGCCAGCATGCTGATCACTGTTGCCAGCATGCTGATCACTGTTGCCAGCATGCTGATCACTGCTACCAGCATGCTGATCACTGCTACCAGCATGCTGATCACTGTTGCCAGCATGCTGTTCTATCGTGATGGGTTCGAGGAGATAAAGGTAGCCAATGGAAACACTAGGATGGTTGGTAACTGGTATATTAACGGGTCTGTGAGGAGAGATACCAGTGCCACTTCTGTACTCGTCTAGGTCTAAGGCGGGAGTGAGACGGAGGCCTGTCTCTGAGCGCACACATGCACAAGCCTCTTACGTCACAAGTAACAAAGGGGCCAGACGTATAACATAGCTAGGATTACTTATAATATACTACACAAGTATAACAATAGGCTTCAGTACATATTACTGACAGCTCGGCCATGTTACGTATGACGTCTCGGCATACTATACAACTCTATAGACTGAACAGGCAGGTGGCACTGGGGTGAATCTATACAATAGCAAACACATTATAACTTAGAACTAATCAAGAAAATTATAACAGGATTGAGTCGACTGAATAGATAGTAATAACAAATCTTACTATCACACTTCTAAGTTAATGGTTCTTGAGATAATGTAATTGTAATGGGTCTTGATGTAATTTATAATGCATTATATATTATATTACAATTTCTAAAATCGTCAAATGATAAAATCGATCGATCGATTTGCATTCATGCACTCTACGGATTCTGAGGAGGAATAAATATAATTACAAAAGATATTTTAACAGAAATAGACTCGACGCGTACGGGTCATACTGCTAAATCTCAGAACCGGAGGGAACTTGAACACACAAAATTCTTACTAGATACTGGAAATCTAATAGCAAAACACACAGTCAACAATTTCAGTTCTGAACTGGATTTTCTGATTTTCTATCTTTAGCTCAAGGCTTATGATCACTTTACTACTGAAGGAATAAACAAACTTGGTTGAGTTGATTAACTTATAATCACTTTCCTACTGAAGGAATGAACAGGCTTGGTGGAGTGGATTGAACTCTCCCCGGCTGAAATAGTTAACTCTATAACATAAAATATAAGCAAAGGAGAACTCTTACTGTAGGTAATAATTGCTCGACACACTACTCTTTACTTTACAAGGATTTACTGTCAACTAGGATAATATCACTATCTGGAACATGAGGGACAACAACAGACACTCTAGTGAGGGCACTAGCTGCTACAGAGGTATCTTTCTGCAGACAGCAAATGACGTTAACAGGAGATGGAATAACTCATTACAAGTGGTCTTTCTTCAACACAGTGTCCCCTGGAGAGGAACTACCACTTGAACAAGTGCCATCGCAGGGATAGTTGTCTCAGTACTCAAGGTTGTATGTGGTACTTCAGACACCTGAGATAAGGTGACACTATCTTGCGTGCAAGATAGTGTAGGGACTGAATTCCAGACAGTATTACTAGTGTCTGACCGTTCGGCTACGTTAACAAATAAGGCACATATCTACACGAACTAATCTGAACTTCACATTCCGCATCACTCTGGCAAATCTCTGATACAAGCTGGGAGAACAAACACATTGCTCAAAGGCTAGAGACCATGCTGTTCACTGTTGCCACCATGCTGTTCACTGTTGCCACCATGCTGTTCACTGTTGCCACCATGCTGTTCACTGTTGCCACCAGGCTGTTCACTGTTGCCACCAGGCTGTTCACTGTTGCCACCATGCTGTTCACTGTTGCCACCATGCTGTTCACTGTTGCCACCATGCTGTTCACTGTTGCCACCATGCTGTTCACTGTTGCCACCAGGCTGTTCACTGTTGCCACCATGCTGTTCACTGTTGCCACCAGGCTGTTCACTGTTGCCACCAGGCTGTTCACTGTTGCCACCATGCTGTTCACTGTTGCCACCATGCTGTTCACTGTTGCCACCAGGCTGTTCACTGTTGCCACCAGGCTGTTCACTGTTGCCACCATGCTGTTCACTGTCTTTACATATAGTCTACATTGGTCTAAGGATGCCTTAGTCACATGGCTGAATTTATGAAGTCACATTTGGGGGGGGGGGGAAGGTACATGCAATAAACATTATTTTTGATGAGAAGTTGAGCTGAAGGATGAGCAGAACAGTCTGGCTGCCCTGCATGGGGCACAAGCCGCTGGTACAGTCTGGCTGCCCTGCATGGGGCACAAGCTGCTGGTACAGTCTGGCTGTCCTGCATGGGGCACAAGCTGCTGGTACAGTCTGGCTGTCCTGCACAGGGCACAAGCTGCTGGTACAGTCCGGCTGCCCTGCACGGGGCACAAGCCGCTGGTACAGTCTGGCTGTCCTGCACAGGGCACAAGCTGCTGGTACAGTCCGGCTGCACTGCACGGGGCACAAGCCGCTGGTACAGTCTGGCTGTCCTGCACAGGGCACAAGCTGCTGGTACAGTCTGGCTGCCCTGCATGGGGCACAAGCTGCTGGTACAGTCTCGCTGCACTACACGGGGCACAAGCTGCTGGTACAGTCTGGCTGCCCTGCATGGGGACAGCCGGCAGTCTGCTGCTCAGGCACAGCTGCTGGTACAGTCGCTCCTGCATGGGGCACAAGCCGCTGGTACAGTCTGGCTGCCCTGCATGGGGCACAAGCTGCTGGTACAGTCTGGCTGCCCTGCATGGGGCACAAGCTGCTGGTACAGTCCGGCTGCCCTGCATAGGGCACAAGCTGCTGGTACAGTCTGGCTGCACTGCATGGGGCACAAGCCGCTGGTACAGTCTGGCTGCCCTGCATGGGGCACAAGCTGCTGGTACAGTCTGGCTGCCCTGCATGGGGCACAAGCTGCTGGTACAGTCTGGCTGCCCTGCATGGGGCACAAGCTGCTGGTACAGTCTGGCTGCCCTGCATGGGGCACAAGCCGCTGGTACAGTCTGCCCTGCATGGGGCACAAGCTGCTGGTACAGTCTGGCTGCCCTGCATGGGGCACAAGCTGCTGGTACAGTCTGGCTGCCCTGCATGGGGCACAAGCCGCTGGTACAGTCTGGCTGCCCTGCATGGGGCACAAGCCGCTGGTACAGTCTGGCTGCCCTGCATGGGGCACAAGCTGCTGGAACCGTCTGGCTGCCCTGCATGGGGCACAAGCCGCTGGTACAGTCTGGCTGCCCTGCATGGGGCACAAGCCGCTAGTACAGTCTGGCTGCCCTGCATGGGGCACAATCTACTGGAACAGTCTGGCTGCCCTGCATGGGGCACAAGCCACTGGTACAGTCTGGCTGCCCTGCACAGGGCACAAGCTGCTGGAACAGTCTGGCTGCCCTGCACGGGGCACAAACTGCTGGTACAGTCTGGCTGCCCTGCATGAGGCACAAGCCGCTGGTACAGTCTGCCCTGCATGGGGCACAAGCTGCTGGTACAGTCTGCCCTGCATGGGGCACAAGCCGCTGGTACAGTCTGCCCTGCATGGGGCACAAGCCGCTGGTACAGTCTGCTCTGCACGGGGCACAAGCTGTTGGTACAGTCTGCCCTGCATGGGGCACAAGCTGCTGGTACAGTCTGCCCTGCATTGGGCACAAGCCGCTGGTACAGTCTGCCCTGCACGGGGCACAAGCTGCTGGTACAGTCTGCCCTGCATGGGGCACAAGCCGCTGGTACAGTCTGCCCTGCATGGGGCACAAGCCGCTGGTACAGTCTGCCCTGCATGGGGCACAAGCTGCTGGTACAGTCTGCCCTGCACGGGGCACAAGCTGCTGGTACAGTCTGCCCTGCATTGGGCACAAGTCGCTGGTACAGTCTGCCCTGCACGGGCACAAGCTGCTGGTACAGTCTGCCCTGCACGGGGCACAAGCCGCTGGTACAGTCTGCCCTGCACGGGCACAAGCTGCTGGTACAGTCCTGCACCCCTGCACGTGAGGCACAAGCCGCTGGTACAGTCTGCCCTGCATGGGGCACAAGCTGCTGGTACAGTCTGCCCTGCATTGGGCACAAGCCGCTGGTACAGTCTGCCCTGCACGGGGCACAAGCTGCTGGTACAGTCTGCCCTGCATGGGGCACAAGCTGCTGGTACAGTTCGGCTGCCCTGCATGGGGCACAAGCCGCTGGTACAGTCCGGCTGCCCTGCATGGGGCACAAGCTGCTGGTACAGTTCGGCTGCCCTGCATGGGGCACAAGCCGCTGGTACAGTTCGGCTGCCCTGCATGGGGCACAAGCTGCTGGTACAGTTCGGCTGCCCTGCATGGGGCACAAGCCGCTGGTACAGTCCGGCTGCCCTGCACGGGGCACAAGCCGCTGGTACAGCAGATGTTATTTTAGTGCCAGGAATGTCTGCCTTGTTTATTATGGACCCTATTTTTGAAATTGGCATCATTTGAAATTTGTGTGAAATTGGCCAAATTGCCATTTTCTGACCAATATTTTGGGTAGTTGAAATTGGTAAATAGGCAATTTCTTGTACTCAATCGATAGAAGAAATGGAGTTCTAGCAAAATAGCTATAATTTTAGTAGACTGAAACATTGGAATGTGCCGAAAATAGAGCTCAAAGTGGGCAAAATCGCCGATGCGTAAATGTCATGGCTACCGCTAACTTCGCGAAACCATAATTCCGTTAGTTTTCGATCAAATTTCATAATTTTTGTGGCGTTATGATCGGAAAAAGATTCTCTATCATTCCATAATAAAACACGAGAATTTCCAGTGGAATTCCAGGCTCCACAAAACACTTGAATAATTTCCCTAATTTCAACTCTACGGCATATTTATAATAATAATAATAATTTTGTTTCTTCGCAATTTTACATAGAAGTGCAAGGAGAGCCACTGACATGCCAGGGCATAACGGGCAGCTTAATCTAAAAACTTATGGACTATGTATATAATATGATGATATTTCATTTGGTTAATTATAATATGGTGACACTACATTGCAGCAAGTGTTTAGTAGGATGGTAGTTAATAGTAAAAATTAAATTATTTTTGGGAAAATGACATTGAGTATTTTTTTAAAGTAATTTACAGAATGCGTATTTAGTTTATGGTGAGTAGGTGGTAATATTACAATGTTATAATAGTACAAATTGAGATTATCTTATAGGAAAAAAATACTGAGCAATTTTGAAAGTAATATTATCGTACATAATTATAATAAAAATGGAATTATCTTATAGGAGAAATAACAATGAGTATTTTTTGATTACGAGTATTTAGGTAAGGGTGAGTAGGTGGTTTTTGAGAAGAGTCTTAAAAATGGTTCTGAGACAAGGTTATTTTTGTATTTTCTGGTAATGAGTTCCAGAATCTGAGGCCCTTTATGTGCATTTAATTTTTACATTGGTTGCTATGGACGCGGGGTACATCAAAATGTGATCTGTTTCTTGTGTTATGGTCATGGGTCCTATTAAGGTTGGTGAGGAGAATTTTGAGTGGAGGGTTTATATTAGAATATAGAGTTCTATGTATGTAGTAGGCACAATTATAAGTGTGAATGTTCTTTATGGTGAGTAGTTTTAGGCTTTTGAATATTACAATTGATCTAATATGACATAATAAACAATATTAATAACTTAGAAACATGATATACAGTGGTCCCTCGGTTTTCGCCGAAAATTTGTTCCAGAATGCTGCTCAAGTGCCATTACCGAACGAATTTACTTCCTTAAGAAATAATGTCACGTAGGTTAGTCTATTTCAGACCCCCAAAAATACACTTGCAACAGCACTTACGAAAATACACTTACATAAATGTTCGAGTTTGGAGATGCACGAAAACCGAGGGACCACTGTATACACTAGAATGAATGAAATATTATATATGTGAGTAGTGTTAGTGGAGGCGGAGAGAGCGGCGATGTTTTGATACACACTGCCATCTTGTGGTGGCGATCTGAAACTCACTTATAGTATTATTATTATTATTATTATTATTATTATTATTATTATTATTATTAGTATGTATGCATTCTTATAATAATACTCTTGCTTAGCATTTGGAATTTTTATTCAGACAAAAAATAGAAGATTTACTGTAATGCAGACTATTGCATTATTGTAATAATTGTACAAATAATGTCAAAAATCAAACATTTCAGCTACTTTGAGCTCAATTTCAAGGTGCTTTTCGTTGTGAAAGCAATCAAAATCATATCTATTTCTGTAATACAGTGGATCTCCGAGTTTCGTAAAAACTTCACTCCTGAAGTCTGCTCAAGCGCCATTACCAAACGAATTTACTCCCTTAAGGAAAAATGTCACGTAGGTTAGTCTATTTCAGACCCCCAAAAATACACTTCCACAAGCACTTACAATATTATACTTACATAATTGTATGATTTCCGGGGTTTACGAAACTCGGGGGTCCACTGTATATCTTCCATTCTATCAATTGAGACCAAAAAAACGAAAATACAGCCATAAAAACCATACAAAAATATACTGCTAAGCCCCGGCTAAGGCTGAGAAGTGAACTCAGTTATTTACAGTCAGATTTCTTTCAATTTTGGTGTACATTATGAAACATCTTTCCATCATACATTGCCCAAGTTTCAATAAGATACAGTGGTCCCTCGACTAACGTAATTAATCCATTCCAGGAGCTATTTCTTAACACAAAACTT
>WNWK01025603.1:0-28375 GCA_009830355.1 Cherax destructor | reverse complement strand
GGTGCACTTCAAGTGATGGTTAAGGTGCACTTCAGTGATGGCTTAAGGTGCAACTTCAGTGAAGGCTTAAGGTACATTTCAAGTGAAGGTTTAAGGTCACTTCATGAAGGCTTAAGGTCACTTCAGTGAAGGTTTAAGGTGCACTTCTAGTGAAGGTTTAAGGTGCACTTCAGTGAAGGTTTAAGGTCACTTCAGTGAAGGTTTAAGGTGCACTTCAAGTGAAGGTTTAAGGTGCACTTCAAGTGAAGGCTTAAGGTGCACTCAAGTGAAGGTTTAAGGTACACTTCAAGTGAAGGCTTAAGGTGCACTTCAAGTGAAGGTTTAAGGACACTTCAAGTGAAGGCTTAAGGTGCACTTCAGTGAAGGTTTAAGGTGCACTTCAAGTGAAGGCTTAAGGTGCACTTCAAGTGAAGGTTTAAGGTACACTTCAAGTGAAGGTTTAAGGTACACTTCAAGTGAAGGTTTAAGGTACACTTCAAGTGAAGGTTTAAGGTGCACTTCAAGTGAAGGCTTAAGGTGCACTTCAAGTGAAGGCTTAAGGTGCACTTCTAGTGAAGGCTTAAGGTGCACTTCAAGTGATGGCTTAAGGTGCACTTCAAGTGAAGGCTTAAGGTGCACTTCAAGTGAAGGCTTAAGGTGCACTTCTAGTGAAGGCTTAAGGTGCACTTCAAGTGAAGGCTTAAGGTGCACTTCAAGTGAAGGCTTAAGGTGCACTTCAAGTGAAGGCTTAAGGTGCACTTCAAGTGAAGGCTTAAGGTGCACTTCAAGTGAAGGCTTAAGGTGCACTTCAAGTGAAGGCTTAAGGTGCACTTCAGTGAAGGCTTAAGGTGCACTTCAAGTGATAGGCTTAAGGTGCACTTCAAGTGAAGGCTTAAGGTGCACTTCAGTGAAGGCTTAAGGTGCACTTAAGTGAAGGTTAAGGTGCACTTCAGTGAAGGCTTAAGGTGCACTTCAAGTGAAGGTTTAAGGTCACTTCAAGTGAAGGTGCCTTAAGGGGGTCACTTCAAGTGAAGGCTTAAGGTGCACTTCAAGTGAAGGCTTAGGTGCACTTCAAGTGAAGTTGCTTAAGGTGCACTTCAAGTGATGGCTTAAGGTGCACTTCAAGTGAAGGCTTAAGGTGCACTTCAAGTGAAGGTTTAAGGTACACTTCAAGTGAAGGCTTAAGGTACACTTCAAGTGAAGGTTTAAGGTACACTTCAAGTGAAGGCTTAAGGTACACTTCAAGTGAAGGTTTAAGGTACACTTCAAGTGAAGGTTTAAGGTGCACTTCTAGTGAAGGCTTATAAGGTGCACTTCAAGTGATGGCTTAAGGTGCACTTCGAAGGTTAGGCACTTAGTGAAGCTTAAGGTCACTTCAAGTGAAGGCTTAAGGTCACTTCAAGTGAAGGTTTAAGGCACTTCAAGTGAAGGTTAAGGTCACTTCAAGTGAAGGTTTAAGGTACACTTCAAGTGAAGGTTTAAGGTGCACTTCAAGTGAAGGTTTAAGGTGCACTTCAAGTGAAGGCTTAAGGTGCACTTCAAGTGATGGTTTAAGGTACACTTCAAGTGAAGGCTTAAGGTGCACTTCAAGTGAAGGTTTAAGGTGCACTTCAAGTGAAGGCTTAAGGTGCACTTCAAGTGAAGGCTTAAGGTCACTTCAGTGAAGGATTAAGGTGCACTTCAAGTGAAGGCTTAAGTGCACTTCAAGTGAAGGCTTAAGGTGCACTTCAGTGAAGGCTTAAGGTGCACTTCAAGTGAGGTTAGGTGCACTTCAGTGAAGGCTTAGGTGCACTTCAAGTGAAGGCTTAAGGTGCACTTCTAGTGAAGGCTTAAGGTGCACTTCAAGTGATGGCTTAAGGTGCACTTCAAGTGAAGGCTTAAGGTGCACTTCAAGTGAAGGCTTAAGGTGCACTTCTAGTGAAGGCTTAAGGTGCACTTCAAGTGAAGGCTTAAGGTGCACTTCAAGTGAAGGCTTAAGGTGCACTTCAGTGAAGGCTTAAGGTGCACTTCAAGTGAAGGCTTAAGGTGCACTTCAAGTGAAGGCTTAAGGTGCACTTCAGTGAAGGCTTAAGGTGCACTTCAGTGAAGGCTTAAGGTGCACTTCAAGTGAAGGCTTCAAAGGTGCACTTCAAGTGAAGGCTTAAGTGACTTCAGTGAAGGCTAGGTGCACTTCAAGTGAAGGCTTAAGGTGCACTTCAGTGAAGGCTTAAGGTGCACTTCAAGTGAGGCTTAAGGTGCACTTCAGTGAAGGCTTAAGGTGCACTTCAAGTGAAGGCTTAAGTGCACTTCAAGTGAAGGCTTAAGTGCACTTCAAGTGAAGGCTTAAGGTGCACTTCAAGTGAAGGCTTAGTGCACTTCATAGAGCTTAGGTGCACTTCAAGTGAAGGCTTAAGGTGCACTTCAGTGAAGGCTTAAGGTGCACTTCAGTGAAGGCTTAAGGTGCACTTCTAAGTGAAGGCTTAAGGTGCACTTCAAGTGAAGGCTTAAGGTGCACTTCAGTGAAGGCTTAAGGTGCACTTCAAGTGAAGGCTTAAGGTGCACTTCTAGTGAAGGCTTAAGGTGCAATTCAAGTGAAGGCTTAAGGTGCACTTCAAGTGAAGGCTTAAGGTGCACTTCAAGTGAAGGCTTAAGGTGCACTTCAGTGAAGGCTTAAGGTGCACTTCAAGTGAAGGCTTAAGGTGCACTTCAGTGAAGGCTTAAGGTGCACTTCAAGTGAAGGCTTAAGGTGCACTTCAAGTGAAGGCTTAAGGTGCACTTCGAGTGATGGCTTAAGGTGCACTTCTAGTGAAGGCTTAAGGTGCAATTCAAGTGAAGGCTTAAGGTGCACTTCAAGTGAAGGCTTAAGGTGCACTTCAAGTGAAGGCTTAAGGTGCACTTCAGTGAAGGCTTAAGGTGCACTTCAGTGAAGCTTAAGGTGCAATTCAAGTGAAGGCTTAAGGTGCACTTCAGTGAAGGCTTAAGGTGCACTTCAAGTGAAGGCTTAAGGTGCACTTCAGTAAAGGCTTAAGGTGCACTTCAGTGAAGGCTTAAGGTGCATTCAGTGAAGGCTTAAGGTGCACTTCAAGTGAAGGCTTAAGGTGCACTTCAAGTGAAGGCTTAAGGTGCACTTCAAGTGAAGGCTTAAGGTGCACTTCTAGTGAAGGCTTAAGGTGCACTTCTAGTGAAGGATTAAGGTACCCTTCGAGTGATGGCTTAAGCAGGTGCCCTTCTAGTGAAGGCTTAAGGTGCAATTCAAGTGAAGGCTTAAGGTGCACTTCTAGTGAAGGCTTAACGTGCACTTCAAGTGAAGGCTTAAGGTGCACTTCGAATGAAGGCTTAAGGTGCACTTCAAGTGATGGCTTAAGGTGCACTTCGAGTGAAGGATTAAGGCGCACTTCGAGTGAAGGATTAAGGTGCACTTCAAGTGATGGCTTAAGTTGCACTTCGAGTGAAGGATTAAGGTGCACTTCGAGTGAAGGATTAAGGTGCACTTCAAGTGATGGCTTAAGTTGCACTTCGAGTGAAGGATTAAGGTGCACTTCAAGTGAAGGCTTAAGGTGCACATCGAGTGAAGGATTAAGGTGCACTTCAGGGAACGGTAAGCAACAGGTGGAGTAAGGTGAACTACAGGTGAAGGACCTGTAGTTCCAAGGACTTACTGCTTGCTTACTTTTTTCCAAGGTCTTTTACATTTATATATAAATAATAATAATAATAAATGATGAGAATTTTAAAAACAATAATAAAATTAGTAATAATCCCATTATTATTAATAATAAAATCAATAATAATAATAATTATAATAAAACTAAAATATATATATATATATATATATATATATATATATATATATATATATATATATATATATATATATATATATATATATTACCACATCGGCGGATTCCCACCAAGGCAGGGTGGCCCGAAAAAGAAAAACTTCCATCATCATTCACTCCATCACTGTCTTACCAGAGGCTGCTTACACTACAGTTATAAAACTGCAACATTAACACCCCTCCTTCAGAGTGCAGACACTGTACTTCCCATCTCCAGGACTCAAGTCCGGCCTGCGGGTTTCCCTGAATCCCTTCATAAATGTTACTTTGCTCACACTCCAACAGCACGTCAAGTATAAAAAACCATTTGTCTCCATTCACTCCTATCAAATACGCTCACACATGCTTGCTGGAAGTCCAAGCCCCTCGCACACAAAACTTCCTTTACCCCCTCCCTCCAACCTTTCCTAGGCCGACCCCTACCACACCTCCCCTCCACTACAGATTTATACACTCTCGAAGTTATTCTGTCTCGTTCCATTCTCTCTACATGTCCGAACCACCTCAACAACCCCTCCTCAGCTCTCTGGATAATAGTTTTGGTAATCCTGCACCTCCTCCTAATTTCCAAACTCCGAATTCTCTGCATTATATTCACACCACACATTGACCTCAGACATGACATCTCCACTGCCTCCAGCCTTCTCCTTGTTGCAACATTCATCACCCATGCAGGTGAAGGAGTAAGGTGAACCTCAAGTGAAGGAGTAAGGTGAACCTCAAGTGAAGGAGTAAGGTGAACCTCAAGTGAAGGAGTAAGGTGAACCTCAGTGAAGAGTAAGGTGAACCTCAAGTGAAGGAGTAAGGTGAACCTCAAGTGAAGGAGTAAGGTGAACCTCAAGTGAAGGAGTAAGGTGAACCTCAAGTGAAGGAGTAAGGTGAACCTCAAGTGAAGGAGTAAGGTGAACCTCAAGTGAAGGAGTAAGGTGAACCTCAAGTGAAGGAGTAAGGTGAACCTCAAGTGAAGGGTAAGGTGAACCTCAAGTGAAGGTAAGGTGAACCTCAAGTGAAGGAGTAAGGTGAACTCAAGTGAAGGAGTAAGGTGAACCTCAAGTGAAGGAGTAAGGTGAACCTCAAGTGAAGGAGTAAGGTGAACCTCAAGTGAAGGAACTGAAGATCCAAGGACTTACAGCCTTCTTGCTCTTTCTTGGGTCTGTTCAATTTACCTGTAATTTCTAATGTATTTTGTGGCTTTAATATAGTCGTATATGGATTTATTTGTGAACATATAATGAAAATAATATAACAATAATAAAAGAAGAAGAAGAAGAAGAAGAAGAAGAAGAAGAAGAAGAAGAAGAAGAAGAAGAAGAAGAAGAAGAAGAAGAAGAAGAAGAAGAATGATAATATTAAGAAAACAAAAATATAAATAATAAGAAAAATATTACTAATAATAATATTAATAATAATAATAGCATCAACAATAATTTAAATGGGAATAATTATAATGATAATAAAAGCAATATCAAAGAAAAAGTGAAAAAAGGAAGCCCTGAAAATTTGTGAGTTTGATCCGGGGAAGGTGAGGACCCGACGAAGAATCTCACAGAGTGGACACAACTCTTCCTGGGTATTACCATTTTATTGTTTCAATAAATTGTCATTGGTAATTGTGTTGACATCTGAGGTGCATGTTGACTGTGTATTAAAAGTGTAGATTACGTTGTAAAGGTGAGATTCCTAACAGATAGTTATTTAGCTTTTGTAATAATATACAAAGATCATATTATCTTTCATTAAGTCATATACTCTACAATAATGATAACAGGACCCACATTGTTATGAATAGTTCCTATCTGTTGTTACTAACTTTTACCTTCTGTTGTTTGTTGATTTTGCTATGGGTTCTTGTTACCAATTGATGCCTGTTGTAGTTATTAGTTGCTGTTACTTACAGCAGTTACATGTTCATGTAACTACGTTACTGATTGTTTTTATTGACAGTTGTTACTGAGTGTTCCCTCTTGTTACTGATTATTGTTGTTGCTGGTTCTGGTTGTTGTTATTGCATGTTGTTACTGGTTATTGTTGTAACTGGTTATTGTTATAGCTGGTTCTGGTTGTTGTTATTGCATGTTGTTACTGGTTATTGTTGTAACTGGTTATTGTTATAGCTGGTTCTGGTTGTTGTTATTGCATATTGTTACTGGTTATTGTTATAGCTGGTTCTAGTTATTGTTATTGCATATTGTTACTGGTTATTGTTATAGCTGGTTCTGGTTGTTGTTATTGCATATTGTTACTGGTTATTGTTATAGCTGGTTCTGGTTGTTGTTATTGCATATTGTTACTGGTTATTGTTATAGCTGGTTCTGGTTGTTGTTATTGCATATTGTTACTGGTTATTGTTATAGCTGGTTCTAGTTGTTGTTATTGCATGTTGTAACTGGTTATTGTTATTGCTGGTTCTGGTTGTTGTTATTGCATGTTGTAACTGGTTATTGTTATTGCTGGTTCTGGTTGTTGTTATTGCATGTTGTTACTGGTTATTGTTATTGCTGGTTCTGGTTGTTGTTATTGCATATTGTTACTGGTTATTGTTATAGCTGGTTCTGGTTGTTGTTATTGCATGTTGTAACTGGTTATTGTTATTGCTGGTTCTGGTTGTTGTTATTGCATGTTGTTACTGGTTATTGTTATTGCTGGTTCTGGTTGTTGTTATTGCATGTTGTTACTGGTTATTGTTATTGCTGGTTCTGGTTGTTGTTATTGCATGTTGTTACTGGTTATTGTTATTGCTGGTTCTGGTTGTTGTTATTGCATATTGTTACTGGTTATTGTTATTGCTGGTTCTGGTTGTTGTTATTGCATGTTGTTACTGGTTATTGTTATTGCTGGTTCTGGTTGTTGTTATTGCATGTTGTAACTGGTTATTGTTATATGCTGGTTCTGTTGTTGTTATTGCATTTGTTACTGGTTATGTATTGCTGGTTCTGGTTGTTGTTATTGCATGTTGTTACTGGTTATTTTAGCTGGTTGGTTGTGTATTGCATTTGTAACTGGTTATTGTTATAGCTGGTTCTGGTTGTTGTTATTGCATTTGTAACTGGTTATTGTTATGCTTGTTCTGGTTTTGTTATTGCATGTTGTAACAGGTTATTGTTATTGCTGGTTCTGGTTGTTATTGCATGTTGTAACTGGTTATTGTTATTGCTGGTTCTGGTTGTTATTGCATGTTGTAACTGGTTATTGTTATTGCTGGTTCTGGTTGTTATTGCATGTTGTAACTGGTTATTGTTATTGCTGGTTCTGGTTGTTGTTATTGCATGTTGTTACTGGTTATTGTTATTGCTGGTTCTGGTTGTTGTTATTGCATGTTGTAACTGGTTATTGTTATTGCTGGTTCTGGTTGTTGTTATTGCATGTTGTAACTGGTTATTGTTATAGCTGGTTCTGGTTGTTGTTATTGCATGTTGTTACTGGTTATTGTTATTGCTGGTTCTGGTTGTTGTTATTGCATGTTGTAACTGGTTATTGTTATAGCTGGTTCTTGTTGTTGTTATTGCATGTTGTAACTGGTTATTATTGCTGGTTCTGGTTTTTGTTATTGCATGTTGTAACTGGTTATTGTTATAGCTGGTTCTTGTTGTTGTTATTGCATGTTGTTACTGGTTATTGTTATTGCTGGTCTGTTGTTGTTTTTGATTTGTTACTGGTTATTGTTATGCTGGTTCATGGTTGTTGTTATTGCATTTGTACTGGTTATTGTTATAGCTGGTTCTGGTTGTTGTTATTGCATGTTGTAACTGGTTATTGTTATTGCTGGCTCTAGTTGTTGTTATTGCATGTTGTAACTGGTTATTGTTATAGCTGGTTCTGGTTCTTGTTCTGGTTAATGTATGGCTAATGGATCTAGTTATTGGTTGTTACTCTATTTTGGTGCTGGTTATTGTGCTCGGTTATTGTTGCTGGATTTTGTTACTGACTGTTGGTACTGGCTATTGTTACCCATTGTTGATGATGGATATTGTAATTGATGAATGATTCTCATTATTGTTACTGTTTGCTGCTACTGATTGCCACTACGAAACATTTGAACTGGTTATTGCTACTGGTTGTTTACCTGGAGTTTACCTGGAGAGGGTTTCGAGGGTCAACGCCCCCGCGGCCCGGTCTGAGACCAGGCCTCATGGTGGATCAGGGTCTGATCAACCAGGCTGTAGCAATAACCAGGTGAAGTTGTAAGATGAACTACAGGTGAAGATGTAAGGTGCACTACAGGTGAAGGTGTAAGGTGCACTACAGGTGAAGGTGTAAGGTGCACTACAGGTGAAGGTGTAAGGCGCACTACAGGTGAAAGTGTAAGGTGCACTACAGGTGAAAGTGTAAGGTGCACTACAGATGAAGGTGTAAGGTGCACTACAGGTGAAGGTGTAAGGTGCACTACAGGTGAAGGTGTAAGGTGCACTACAGGTGAAAGTGTAAGGTGCACTACAGGTGAAAGTGTAAGGTGCACTACAGGTGAAAGTGTAAGGTGCACTACAGGTGAAGGTGTAAGGTGCACTACAGGTGAAGGTGTAAGGTGCACTACAGGTGAAGGTGTAAGGTGCACTACAGATGAAGGTGTAAGGTGCACTACAGGTGAAGGTGTAAGGTGCACTACAGGTGAAGGTGTAAGGTGCACTACAGGTGAAGGTGTAAGGTGCACTACAGGTGAAGGTGTAAGGTGCACTACAGGTGAAGGTGTAAGGTGCACTACAGGTGAAGGTGTAAGGTGCACTACAGGTGAAAGTGTAAGGTGCACTACAGGTGAAGGTGTAAGGTGCACTACAGGTGAAGGTGTAAGGTGCACTACAGGTGAAGGTGTAAGGTGCACTACAGGTGAAGGTGTAAGGTGCACTACAGGTGAAGGTGTAAGGTGCACTACAGGTGAAGGTGTAAGGTGCACTACAGGTGAAGGTGTAAGGTGCACTACAGGTGAAAGTGTAAGGTGCACTACAGGTGAAGGTGTAAGGTGCACTACAGGTGAAGTGTAAGGTGCACTACAGGTGAAGGTGTAAGGTGCACCACAGGTGAAGGTGTAAGGTGCACCACAGGTGAAGGTGTAAGGTGCACCACAGGTGAAGGTGTAAGGTGCACTACAGGTGAAGGTGTGGTGCACTACAGGGAAGGTGTAAGGTGCACTACAGGTGAAGGTGTAAGGTGCACTACAGGTGAAGGTGTAAGGTGCACTACAGGTGAAGGTGTAAGGTGCACTACAGGTGAAGGTGTAAGGTGCACTACAGGTGAAGGTGTAAGGTGCACTACAGGTGAAGGTGTAAGGTGCACTACAGGTGAAGGTGTAAGGTGCACTACAGGTGAAGGTGTAAGGTGCACTACAGGTGAAGGTGTAAGGTGCACTACAGGTGAGAAGGTGTAAGGTGCACTACAGGTGAAGGTGTAAGGTGCACTACAGGTGAAGGTGTAAGGTGCACTACAGGTGAAGGTGTAAGGTGCACTACAGGTGAAGGTGTAAGGTGCACTACAGGTGAAGGTGTAAGGTGCACTACAGGTGAAGGTGTAAGGTGAACTAATATTCTTAGATCATAATATTAAACTTTCATTAATTTATATTCTGTTTAAAAATAATAACAGGAAGGTATGATAACTTATTTGTCATGTTCACTCTGACAACCCAGACTGTTATCAGTAGTTGTTACCTCTTGTTGCTCCTGACTGTTACCTATTTTTTTATTTTTTGATACTAGATGTTGTTATTAATTATTACCTGCTGTTGTTGTTGGTTGTTGTTACTGGTTGTAGTTAATGACTGATGTTGTCGCTCAGTTTTTCCTCTTGTTGTTACTGATTATTTTTTATTTATAATTGTTGTTACTATATGTTATTACTGGTTATTGTTATTGATGGTACTGGTTGTTGTTCCTGGTAACAGTTACTAGTTGGTGTTACTAAATGTTTGTTCTGGTTATTCGTGTTTTATTATATTAGCTATTGTTATTGTTGCCTCTTGTTGATACTGCTTTTTTTTTACTGGATATTGTTACTGCTCGATGTTAGTTGTTGTTATAAATGTTGATGATAGTTATTATTACTGATTGTAGAAACTTGTTATCGGCTGACGTTACTGGATGTTACTAGTTGCTCTTAGTGGAGATTGTTAATTGTTGTTGTTATTGGTTATTACTGATAGTTGTTACTGGTTGTTTTCATTGTTGTTTTTTAAATGTTGCTTATTACTGTTCTTAGTTGCTAAACTTTGTCACCCAATATTTTTATTGGTTGATGCTACTGATTGTATTTATCTGTTTTGTTACACATTTTTAAGCTTACTTGATTTCCATTAATGTACTAATTTTTATTACTATTTGTATTTACGTCAAGAAATTAGAGAAAATGTGGAGGTTTGCAACAAGGCTGGTCCCAGAGCTAAGGGGAATGTCCTACGAAGAAAGGTTAATTAAGGGAAATCGGCCTGACGACACTGGAGGACAGGAGGGTTAGGGAAGATATGATGATGACATACAGAATACTGCGAGGAATAGATAAGGTGGACATAGACAGGATGTTCCAGAGATGGGTAAGAGATGGGTAAGGAGCTGTGACTCGACCCCTGCAACCACAACTAGGCGAGTACAACTTGGTGAATACACACAAACAAAAAAACACACACACATACACACACTCGACAATCGCACACTCGACCCCTGCAACCACAACTACGTGAGTACAACTAGGTGAGTACAACTAGGTGAGTACAACTAGGTGAGTACAACTAGGTGAGTACACACACACATACAAACTTGTGTCCTTGGTCCTTGTTCTTACTTGTGTTCACTCCCTAAAGCTAAGGTTGATTTAAATGTGAACACCAGTGTAATTCATGTAAATATTTACACAAAAAATTAATCATTAGAATAAAGACTATTAATGGTGTTTATTCCTGTCTTCACACACCATGGTGAACACAACTGATTCCTGTGTTCACACACCATGGTGAACACAACTGATTCCTGTGTTCACACACCATGGTGAACACAACTGATTCCTGTGTTCACACACAATGGTGAACACAACTGATTCCTGTGTTCACACACCATGGTGAACACAACTGATTCTTGTGTTCACACACCATGGTGAACATAACTGATTCTTGTGTTCACACACCATGGTGAACACAACTGATTCTTGTGTTCACACACCATGGTGAACACAACTGATTCCTGTGTTCACACACCATGGTGAACACAACTGATTCCTGTGTTCACACACCATGGTGAACACAACTGATTCTTGTGTTCACACACCATGGTGAACATAACTGATTCTTGTGTTCACACACCATGGTGAACACAACTGATTCTTGTGTTCACACACCATGGTGAACAAACTGATTCCTGTGTTCACACACATGGTGAACACAACTGATTCCTGTGTTCACACACCATGGTGAACACAACTGATTCTTGTGTTCACACACCATGGTGAACACAACTGATTCTTGTGTTCACACACCATGGTGAACATAACTGATTCCTGTGTTCATACACCATGGTGAACATAACTGATGTTGCTGACTTTGTTTACATTACATTAATGTTGTTGCAAAAAATATTGTGATCAACTAGTTGACATGTATCTGCAGTTTCAACTTTGTGAATGTCTCTCATTATGTAAGGTGAAGAACAGGTGCAGTTGTGACATGAACTACAGGTGAAGATGTAAGGTGATCTTCAGGTGAAGGTGTAAGACGAACTACAGATAACGGTGGGAGAGTAGAGATAAAGATGGAAGGTATAGTGCAGGTGAAGGAATGAGGAAGACATGAAGGTGGTGATGTGATTTACATATAAATCTGCATCCCATCCTGGACTTCGAGGAACTCTGCTTTAGACAGTTGAATCACGTCTATCATCAGTTGAATCACATAAATCATTGGTTGAATCACATGAATCATTGGTTGAATCACATTGTTAATCATAATCAGTTGAATCACATGAATCATTGTTGAATCACATGAATCATTGTTGAATCACATGAATCATTGTTGAATCACATGAATCATGTATTGTTGAATCACATGAATCATTGGTTGAATCATATGCATCAGTGTTGATTCACATGAATCATTGTTGAATCACATGTATCATTGTTGAATCACATGAATCATTGTTGAATCACATGAATCATTGGTTGAATCACATGCATCAGTGTTGATTCACATGAATCATTGTTGAATCACATGAATCATTGTTGAATCACATGAATAATTGTTGAATCACATGAATCATTGTTGAATCACATGAATCATTGGTTGAATCACATGAATCATTGTTGATTCACATGAATCATTGTTGAATCACATGAATCATTGTTGAATCACATGAATCATTGTTGATTCACATGAATCATTGTTGAATCACATGAATCATTGTTGAATCACATGAATCATTGTTGAATCACATGAATCATTGTTGAATCACATGAATCATTGGTTGAATCATATGCATCAGTGTTGATTCACATGAATCATTGTTGAATCACATGTATCATTGTTGAATCACATGAATCATTGTTGAATCACATGAATCATTGGTTGAATCACATGCATCAGTGTTGATTCACATGAATCATTGTTGAATCACATGAATCATTGTTGAATCACATGAATAATTGTTGAATCACATGAATCATTGTTGAATCACATGAATCATTGGTTGAATCACATGAATCATTGTTGATTCACATGAATCATTGTTGAATCACATGAATCATTGTTGAATCACATGAATCATTGTTGATTCACATGAATCATTGTTGAATCACATGAATCATTGGTTGAATCACGTGAATCATTGGTTGAATCACATGAATCATTGTTGAATCACATGAATCATTGTTGAATCACATGAATCATTGTTGAATCACATGAATCATTGTTGAATCACATGAATCATTGGTTGAATCACATGAATCATTAGTTGAATCACATGAATCATTGTTGAATCACATGAATCATTGTTGAATCACATGAATCATTGGTTGAATCACATGCATCAGTGTTGATTCACATGAATCATTGTTGAATCACAGGAATCATTGTTGAATCACATGAATCATTGTTGAATCACATGCATCAGTGTTGATTCACATGAATCATTCTTGAATCACATGAATCATTGTTGAATCACATGAATCATTGTTGAATCACATGCATCAGTGTTGATTCACATGAATCATTGTTGAATCACATGTATCATTGTTGATTCGCATGTACTATTAGTTGAGTCATATGTATCATTGGTTGATGACATGTATCATTAGTTGAATCATATGTGTCATGGTTGAATCATATGTGTCATGGTTGAATCACATGTATCATAAGTTGAATCATATGTGTCATGGTTGAATCACATGTATCCCTTGAAAGTAATGAAAATTCATTGGATAATCTGTAAATGACTTTCAGGAGTTTAATTCGTGTATCATAAATTACGTGTTTATTTATACAGAAATTAAACTCAAGTTTACAGTTAAGAAATTAACTTCTCAGTATCATTTATCTCAGTGTTTTTATTACGAAACTTTAAATGTCAGAAATAAATTTCGTAATTTCTATTAGCAGAATAAAATACACATTGTCATCATGAAATATATTAGGAATATTTGACTACTTGAAATTGAAAAAAGTGTTTTCTTGCACATGTAAAAAGAAACAAATACGTATGAAAAATTGCAGACTTTAATAACATTTTTCCGAAACTAGTCAGAACTATGAATAATAATTCGAACATGTATTTTAATATCCTCAGTTGATTCTGAATAAAGGTTGCAGAAGAGACGAAAAATGTTAAATATTGTAAGCTAAATGCCACACATCAGGTGGGAAAGTGGGTGCGGGAGGGAAGAAGAGCGATTGGTGGAATGATGATGTAAAGAGAGTAGTAAGGGAGAAAAAGTTAGCATATGAGAGGTTTTTAGAAAGTAGAAGTGATGCAAGGAGGGAAGAGCATATGGAGAGAAAAAGAGAGGTTAAGAGAGTGGTGAAGCAATGTAAAAAGAGAGCAAATGAGAGAGTGGGTGAGATGTTATCAACAAATTTTGTTGAAAATAAGAAAAGGTTTTGGAGTGAGATTAATAAGTTGAGGAAGCCTAGAGAACAAATAGATTTGACAGTTAAAAATAGGAGAGGAGAGTTATTAAATGGAGAGTTAGAGGTATCGGGAAGATGGAGAGAATATTTTGAGGAATTGTTAAATGTTGATGAAGATAGGGAAGCTGTGATTTCGTGTGTAGGTCAAGGAGGAATAACATCTTGTAGGAGTGTGGAAGAGCCAGTTGTGGGTGTGGGGGAAGTTCGTGAGGCAGTGGGTAGAATGAAAGGGGGTAAGGCAGCTGGGATTGATGGGATAAAGATAGAAATGTTAAAAGCAGGTGGGGATATAGTTTTGGAGTGGTTGGTGCTATTATTTAATAAATGTATGGAAGAGGGTAAGGTACCTAGGGACTGGCAGAGAGCGTGTATAGTTCCTTTGTTTAAAATCAAAGGGGACAAAAAAAGAGGGCAAAAATTATAGGGGAAAAAGTCTGTTGAGTGTACCTGGTAAAGTGTATGGTAGAATTATTATTGAAAGAATTAAGAGTAAGACAGAAAGCAGGATAGCAGAAGAACAAGGAGGCTTTAGGAAAGGTAGGGGGTGTGTAGACCAAGTGTTTACAGTGAAACATATAGGTGAACAGTATTTAGATAAGGGTAAAGAGGTTTTTGTGGCATTTATGGATTTGAAAAAGGCGCATGATAGGGTGGATATGTGGGCAATGTGGCAGATGTTGCAGGTGTATGGAATAGGAGGTAGGTTACTGAAAGCAGTGAAGAGCTTTTATGAGGATAGTGAGGCTCAGGTTAGAGTGTGTAGGAGAGAGGGAGATTATTTCCCAGTAAAAGTAGGCCTTAGACAAGGATGTGTTATGTCACCGTGGTTGTTCAATATATTTATAGATGGGGTTGTAAGAGAAGTGAATGCGAGGGTCTTGGCAAGAGGTGTGGGGTTAAAAGACTAAGAATCAAATACAAAGTGGGAGTTGTCACAGTTGCTTTTTGCTGATGACACTGTGCTTTTGGAAGATTCTGAAGAGAAGTTGCAGAGGTTGGTGGATGAATTTGGAAGGGTATGTAAAAGAACAAAATTGAAAGTGAATATAGGAAAGAGTAAGGCGATGATGATAACAAAAAGATTAGGTGATGAAAGATTGGATATCAGATTGGAGGGAGAGAATATGGAGGAGGTGAATGTATTCAGATATTTGGGAGTGGACATGTCAGCAGATGGGTCTATGAAGGATGAGGCGAATCATAGAATTGATGAGGGGAAAAGGGTGAGTGGTGCACTTCGGAGTCTGTGGAGACAAAGAACTTTGTCCATGGAAGTAAAGAGGGGAATGTATGAGAGTATAGTTATACCAACACTCTTATATGGGTGTGAGACATGGGTGATGAATGTTGCAACGAGGAGAAGGCTGGAGGCAGTGGAGATGTCATGTCTGAGGTCAATGTGTGGTGTGAATATAATGCAGAGAATTCGAAGTTTGGAAATTAGGAGGAGGTGCGGGATTACCAAAACTATTATCAAGAGGGCTGAGGAGGGGTTGTTGAGGTGGTTCGGACATGTAGAGAGAATGGAACGAAACAGAATGACTTCGAGAGTGTATAAATCTGTAGTGGAGGGGAGGCGTGGTAGGGGTCGGCCTAGGAAAGGTTGGAGGGAGAGGGGTAAAAGAAGTTTTGTGTGCGAGGGGCTTGGATTTCCAGCAAGCATGCGTGAGCGTATTTGATAGGAGTGAATGGAGACAAATGGTTTTTAATACTTGACGTGCTGTTGGAGTGTGAGCAAAGTAACATTTATGAAGGGATTCAGGGAAACCGGCAGGCCGGACTTGAGTCCTGGAGATGGGAAGTACAGTGTCTGCACTCTGAAGGAGGGGTGTTAATGTTGCAGTTTTATAACTGTAGTGTAAAGCACCCCTCTGGCAAGACAGTGATGGAGTGAATGATGATGAAAGTTTTTCTTTTTCGGGCGACCCTGCCTTTGTGGGAATCGGCCGATGTGTTATAATATATATATATATATATATATATATATATATATATATATATATATATATATATATATATATATATATATATATTAATTTTATTATAATAATTATTATTATTGTCCTTATTATTAATAATAATGGGATTATTACTAATTTTATTATTGTTTTCAAAATTCTCATCATTTATTATTATTTATATATTTATTATATTATATCATTTTGATATAAATTCATTTATATTTAGGAAACAAAATACATTCCAAATTGCAGGTAAATGTAGACCTTGGAAAAAAGCAAGCAAGCAGTAAGTCCTTGGAACTACAGGTCCTTCACCTGTAGTTCACTATTTATATTCACCTGTAAAGCTATATGAATTGATGATCAATTTAACATACAGGGGAACATTGTCTGAATGGAATTTTGTAATCAGTTTACTTGTTTGTATTAATAAGTAAGTAAGTAAGTTTATTCAGGTATACACAAATACATTTACATACATTACCATACATAGCAGCATATGTGTAGAGAACCTAGGATAACCCAAAAAAGTCAGACAGAGTGACTTATTTCCATTGGGGTCCTTTTTATACTTAATTTTTACATTGTAGGATATATATGTCATTATATTATAAAGGATATATGTATACTAGGAATAAGGTAAAAAGAGTTATTTACATATACATGTGTGTTAACTAAAAAAATAAAAAATCATTCTCCTCCCTTTCTGTCGCTACATTCATTAGGTACCTTTTGGCTCTCTTCTTGAACTGGCTCATGCTATGACTGGCTTTGACATGTGCAGGCAGTCTGTTCCATTCCTTTATTGCTGTACAATAAAAGGTGTTTGAAGCCTGTTCACTGACTGTGGGTACTACAAAGTTGTGCTCTCTTCCCCTAGTACTATGACTGCTTTGGTTCCCAGCCTTGACAAAATTGGCAGCAAGATATTCTGGACACTGTTTGTGAGCAATTTTATAAACTTGATTTAATTTAAGTTGTTTTACTCTGTCTTCAATATTCAGCATATCCAATTGTTGTAATTCATCCTGGCCTACATGTTCTCTTGGACCCAGGTCCAGGATGAATCTTACCATTTTGTTCTGGGTGATTTGCAGCTTATCTTTCATTTTTTTTGTCAAGGCAGAGTACCATGAAGAGCAAGCGTAGTCAATATGACATTGTATAAGGGCTAGACATAGGGTCCTGCGAGCCTCAGTAGGTAGACACTGTGCTTGTCTGTAGAGGAACTTCAGTCTGGCATTCGCTTTCTTTACTACACTGTTACCTATCAATTCTCCTGACATGCATGGGTCAAAGGGGATTCCCAGATATTTTACTGAGGAAACTGAAGTGATGGATTCCCCATTACACCGGATATTAAAATTATTTGCCCTGCTCAGTTTATATTTCGTGCCATGATGTAATGATAGTTTGTTGTCTACTAACCATTTGCTGCAGGACTCCAGTTCCAGTGTTAATACATTAGCTATATCTTGTGGGTCTTTACCTGACACTAACAGAGCACTGTCATCCGCATACAGTAGGAGTTTGCACTTGACACTGATGGGCATATCATTTACATAACACAGGAATAATAAAGGACCCAGAATACTACCTTGGGGAACTCCACATGCTATCGGCAGTGGTTCTGATTCCGTTTTGTTGATTTTGACAATTTGTTTCCTGTTGCTAAGATAGGACTTAAACCAGTCTGTGGAACCTATGCCGATAGCTTGAAGTTTCTTACATAATATATTGTGGTTGACAGTATCAAAGGCCTTTTGCAAGTCTAAAGTTACCATTCCTATGAGGTTCCCTATAGACATTTCAGTTCTCATGTAATCCATCAGATTAATTAGGGAGGTGTCGGTTGAGTAAGATCTCCTAAAGCCTGATTGGTAACTATGAAGAATGTTGTTGTCACTAAGATATTTAACTACTTGACAGTACACCGCCCTCTCTAGAATTTTGGATATTACACTGAGTATACTAACAGGCCTATAGTTGCTGACATCAGACCTACTATTTTTCTTGAAGATAGGAGTAACTCCTGGCACTGTATTAGTGGTGATGGACAAATTTATTATGTGAGCAATGGGGATTGCCAGTTCAGAGGCACCATCTTTTAGGAACTTAGACGGGATGTTATCTGGGCCGGTGCTCTTAATTGGGTTTAACCTGCTTAGTTCTTTTTGCACGAAGTCATGAGATACACTTACTAGTTGACAACTGTTTGGAGTTACCCCTTTATTGGTATAGTATGTTTTAAATTTATCAGAGTCTGTGTTAAAGGTATTTGATGCAGCTGGTAGCTTACTTACTAGTGTTGATGCGACAGTTGTGTAGTATGAATTAAAACAATTTGCCACTTTAGTTGTTTCGTGGCATACCTCGTTATCAACATTTAGAACTATGTTAGATCTATCTACGGGTTTATGGCTATACCCCAACTGTTTGAGTTGTTGCCAGAGCTTTCTAGGGTTATTCTTGTACTCTTCGATCTTTGAGCAATAGTGCCTTGCCTTTGCGCCTTTTATAAGCCTCTGCACTCTGTTCCTTACCCTTTGGAATTCATTTAGTGCTGCAATATCCTGTCTGTTTGCCTTAAATCTTTTTATCAACTGGTCTCTGAATTTCATATTATCTAATATCTCAGTAGTCATCCAGGGTTCAGTTCTTCGTTTAATCCTAACCTCTTTAACTGGTGCAATATTATCAAGGATGGCAGTGAACATTGTTTTGAATTTTTCCCAGGCATCATTTACGTCCGTGCAACTTGTTATCACTGACCAGTCACAATTGTGTAGCATATTTACCAGTGTTTCTTTACTGTAGTTTCTAGTTGACCTAACTTTTATTGTCTTGTGTAGGCCTATCCGTTCCTAGTAATTTTCCTGGTACAGTAAATGATGAAATGATCACTAAGACCTGTGGTAATGACCCCTGACTGACTAATGTTCTCAGGGCGGTTACAAAGTATGTGGTCAATTAGGGTGGCTGAGAACTGTGTGATCCTGGTTGGTGTATTAATTAGTTGCGTGTAACTATTTAAATCCAGAATTTGCTTATATATTTTACATAGCCCGTTATTTTGCTGTTGAAAACAGATGTTGAAGTCTCCTAGTATTACTATCTCGTCATTGTTATCAAGTCCTGACAAGACTCTCGAAAAGTCCTCTAAGAACTGGTCATGGGTGGGAGGGCGATAACTAGTTCCTACTAAGATGGGTTTGGTCTTGGGAAGCAACACTTCAAACCATAGAATCTCCAGTTTATTGTCATTTAAATCAGGTCTTGGATTATAGGCTAAGTCGTTCTTTATGTAGGCACATACCCCACCACCTTTTCTATTCCTATCTAAGCGTTTTATATTGTAACCTTCTATTTTGACCTCGTCGTCAGTCACAGTATCATCCAACCAGGATTCCGAGATGGATATAACTGCCGCTCTAGTTCTGTTAGCTAGAATTCTAATCTCTGCCAATTTTGGAAGAAGTGATCTTGCGTTGACATGAATAAAGTGAAGGCCTGTTTTCCTAAGACAATCATAATCATCAATAAGTGGCAAGGGGTCATTAGCATTAAAAATAGGAAAATGAATGTCATCATTGCTAAAGGGTAACTGTGCCAAAGTGCGTTTGTTACAAACAAAGTGAAATCTGGCACCATTACCATAATTGAACACACATCCATTATGCACCCAACCTTTACACAATTTACAACCAGTAAGTTTACTGTTCTTCTTTCGTACCTTATTACAGTGTATACATATGTCTGGTGTCTGAGATAATAATGGTTCTATTGTCTGTGCATTACCTATAGCGTTAAGGTTATCATTACTAGCAACTAGACCGTCATTATCACCATGATTTATCTGTCTGTTTTGCACTTGTACCATAGATTGAGGTCCTGGATTAGTATGAATATCGCATCTTAATAGAGCCACTATAAAAGCTGTGCGCCACTGTTTTGTTTTGGAGATGTGGGGTTGCCAAACCTTGGGGCGATAGTGGCACTTACGTTTCTGGTATGATGGCCACTGTTGGGCTTTCACTTTCCAGGGAGCTATCACCTCATTCACCTTTTCCAGACCCCATGACTGATTTCCTTCTTCAGAGAAATGCACAATAATGATAAATATCATTATGGCAGCCTGAACCCTCTGATGCCAGCCATAGTTACTCTTCACTCTTTATCACTTCACAACAAAAATTTGTTTTCTTTTCTTTACTTTTTATTAAAAAGAAACCACTGATCCTATCAGACACCTAGCAATGTCTAGTAGCTACTCTAGAAATCACCACTGGTTACTAGTAAATTTTCTGTTATCACATACCCGGATTTCCCCTCACTTGTCCCCTTACTTCGTAAACTCCCATCACTCCTCACTTCATAGTCCGGATTCCCCTATCACACTTCTAACTCATTTCCATCCTGGCAGTGTAAAAAGAAGTTTTTCAAAGGCGATGTCCGTACACAGCCCCATCAGTCCCATATAGCGGGGCTCGTCGTTGTTGCTATTCCTCGTAGAGTTGATGTGTCAGCCATTTTTAAAAGCAGTGAGGGAAAAAAACGGCCACTGCCCCTGACAGATTCCTTGGAGTTTTGTCGTTAGATTTGGCGTTTTCTGCTATGTTTCCCTCCTAATGTATACTGGTCATTAATATGGAAGTCAGCTATTAAAAATACCCTTGGTTGGTTAACTATTCACTTCTTTCCCACATTTAGCACTGAGGGAGAACCGCGGTATAGCCTGACAGTTTATTGGAGTTTGTTTTGTAGATTTATCGGTTTCTCCTGTGTTTCCCTCCCATTAACACTGCTGCAGTTGATATGATGGTCAGGTACTGTCAGTATAATTAGAATGCCGCTTCGTAGTTGTACCTCTGGCAGTAGCTGGTGATTGAATGTCAGTCAGCCATGTTTAAATGATCACTTCCACCCCTCACCTGGCACTGACTGACCCTCACCTGGCACTGAGGGAAAAAAATCGACACTACACTACATTACAGACCTGTCAGTTTCCTTGTATTTTGTTGATTAGGTTTTTCCTTATGTTGACTTCACATTAACACTGTGCAGTTGATATGGGAGTCAGTCACTTCAGTGATGTGGAAAACGTTGCTTGTCAGGATTGTACGTCTGGTAGCGGGTCTGGTATTTGAATGCGGTCTCCTCTTTTGGTCATATTTGGTCCATTTCGCTGTAGTCACCGTCAGTTATCTTGTCACTGTAAGTTCCTTGTATGTTGTTGCAACAGTTCCTACAAATAGACCATTGCTGTAGTCTCAACGGCCCAGGGAATGGCAAAATATAGGAGCAGCCTTGTTGTTGCTGCCTGGTGCCTGGTGCCTCCACACCAGGCCTCCACACCTTTAATTTCTTTAAAAAACATTATTTTAAAAATAATGTTTTTAAAGAAATTAAAGGTGTTAATACAAACACATAAACTGATGACAAAATTCCATTCAGACAATGTTCTCCTGTATGTTAAATTGATCATCAATTCATATAGCTTTACAGGTGAAGGAGTAATGAAATACTGTTAATAGAGTACATAGTTCTACAAGTGAATGTATAAGAAGAACAGGAGGAGAAAGTGTTATGTAAAATGCAGGTAAAAGTGTAAGTTGCACTAGAGATGAGCTGAAGGTGAGTGAAAAATGAAGATGAACCAGAGTTGTGTCGTGAACTGTAGGTCAGTGAATAAGTTGAATTACAGTCGAATGTGCAAGGTATGTTGCAATAAAATCTGCAACGAGAATTTTGGATGAAGATGTAACATGAAATATAGGTGAGTTACAGGTGCATGGTGAATTACAACTAAATGTGTTAGGTTATGTACACGTGAATAAGAAAGATGTAGAGTTTAAAGTGTATGATGAACTATACTAAGATATTGTTAATTACACGTAAAGGTAAAAGGTGAGATGCATAAGAAGCTTAAAGTGCACCTCAAGTGAAGGCTTAAAGGTGCACCTCAAGTGAAGGCTTAAAGTGCACCTCAAGTGAAGGCTTAAGGTGCACTTCAGGTGAAGGTTTAAGGTGCACTTCATGTGAAGGCTTAAGGTGCACTTCAGGTGAAGGTTTAAGGTGCACTTCAAGTGAAGGCTTAAGGTGCACTTCAAGTGATAGCTTAAGGTGCACTTCAAGTGATGGCTTAAGGTGCACTTCAAGTGAAGGCTTAGGTGCACTTCAAGTGAAGGCTTAAGGTGCACTTCAAGTGAAGGCTTAAGGTGCACTTCAAGTGATGGCTTAAGGTGCACTTCAAGTGAAGGCTTAAGGTGCACTTCAAGGGAAGGCTTAAGGTGCACTTCAAGTGAAGGCTTAAGGTGCACTTCAAGTGAAGGCTTAAGGTGCACTTCAAGTGAAGGCTTAAGGTGCACTTCAAGTGAAGGCTTAAGGTGCACTTCAAGTGAAGGCTTAAGGTGCACTTCAAGTGAAGGCTTAAGGTGCACTTCAAGTGAAGGCTTAAGGTGCACTTCAAGTGAAGGCTTAAGGTGCACTTCTAGTGAAGGCTTAAGGTGCACTTCAAGTGAAGGCTTAAGGTGCACTTCAAGTGAAGGCTTAAGGTGCACTTCAAGTGAAGGCTTAAGGTGCACTTCAAGTGAAGGCTTAAGGTGCACTTCAAGTGAAGGCTTAAGGTGCACTTAAAGTGAAGGCTTAAGGTGCACTTCAAGTGAAGGCTTAAGGTGCACTTCAAGTGAAGGCTTAAGGTGCACTTCAAGTGAAGACTTAAGGTGCACTTCAAGTGAAGGCTTAAGGTGCACTTCAAGTGAAGGCTTAAGGTGCCCTTCAAGTGAAGGCTTAAGGTGCACTTCAAGTGAAGGCTTAAGGTGCACTTCAAGTGAAGGCTTAAGGTGCACTTCAAGTGAAGGCTTAAGGACCTTCAGCAGCGACCTTGTGGAGAAGGTGAGAACTTGTGTCGCCTCCAGGATTCACCTTTGTGAATGCAACTCGTCCTTTTAATCACAAACATTATATCACTGTTGTTATGAGAATTAAATGGATGATTGTTTAACGAGACAAAGAGTGATTATTTTACTTTGGGCCTTATTTTGTGTTTGGCAAGTCCCTGATTTCTGTTCGAGCATCAAAAGTTTTTATCGCATTTATTTAATATTTCATTTATTGCCGATGTTTTTTATTATAAGTAGTTAATTTTCATTGACTAAAACCTCTCTTAGCTATCTAAACCTAACCTAGCCTAACCTAACATATAATAACGTAAGAACATAAGAAAGAAGGAACACTGCAGCAGGCCTACTGGCCCATGCGAGGAAGGCCAAGTCTCCAGCCAGCTCAAGCCAGTGCCCCGACCCAGCTAGGTCAGGTTACATTCACTTAAGGAAGGAGAACGGCATATGACCTAGTAGCACAAGCTAGTCAGGACCAACTCACACCCACCCACACCCACCCATGTATTTATCTAACCTATTTTTAAAACACAACGTCTTAGCATCTATGACGGTACTCGGGAGTTTGTTCCACTCATCCACAACTCTATTACCAAACCAGTGTTTTCCTATATCCTTCCTGAATCTGAACTTTACCAACTTGAAACCATTGCTGCGAGTCCTGTCTTGGATGGATATTTTCAGCACGCTATTTACATCCCCTTTGTTTATTCCTGTTTTCCATTTATACACCTCAATAATTTTTTTTATTAACACATCGGCCGATTCCCACCAAGACAGGGTCGCCCGAAAAAGAAAAACTTTCATCATCATTCACTCCATCACTGTCTTGCCAGAGGGGTGCTTTACACTACAGTTATAAAACTGCAACATTAACACCCCTCCTTCAGAGTGCAGACACTGTACTTCCCATCTCCAGGAATCAAGTCCGGCCTGCCGGTTTCCCTGAATCCCTTCATAAATGTTACTTTGCTCACACTCCAACAGCACGTCAAGTATTAAAAACCATTTGTCTCCATTCACTCCTATCAAATACGCTCACACATGCTTGCTGGAAGTCCAAGCCCCTCGCACACAAAACCTCCTTTACTCCCTCCCTCCAACCTTTCCTAGGCCGACCCCTACCACGCCTTCCCTCCACTACAGATTTATACACTCTCGAAGTTATTCTGTCTCGTTCCATTCTCTCTACATGTCAGAACCACCTCAACAACCCCTCCTCAGCTCTCTGGATAATAGTTTTGGTAATCCCACACCTCCTCCTAATTTCCAAACTCCGAATTCTCTGCCTTATATTCACACCACACATTGACCTCAGACATGACATCTCCACTGCCTCCAGCCTTCTCCTCGTTGCATCATTCACCACCCATGCTTCACACCCATATAAGATTGTTGGTATAACTATACTCTCATACATTCCCTTCTTTACTTCCATGGACAAAGTTCTTTGTCTCTGCAGACTCCGAAGTGCACCACTCACCCTTTTCCCCTCATCAATTCTATGATTAACCTCATCCTTCATAGACCCATTTGCTGACATGTCCACCCCCAAATATCTGAATACATTCACCTCCTCCATACTCTCTCCCTCCAATCTGATATCCAATCTTTCGTCACCTAATCTTTTTGTTATCCTCATCACCTTACTCTTTCCTATATTCACTTTCAATTTTGTTCTTTTACATACCCAACCAAATTCATCCACCAACCTCTGCAATTTCTCTTCAGAATCTTCCAAAAGCACAGTGTCATCAGCAAAAAGCAACTGTGACAACTCCTACTTTGTATTTGATTTTTTATCTTTTAACCCCACACCCCTTGCCAAGACCCTCGCATTCACTTCTCTTACAACCTCATCTATAAATATATTGAACAACCACGGTGACATAACACATCCTTGTCTAAGGCCCACTTTTACTGGGAAATAGTCCCCTTCCCTCCTACACACTCTAACCTGAGCCTCACTATCCTCATAAAAACTCTTCACTGCTTTCAGTAACCTACCTCCTATTACATACACCTGCAACATCTGCCACATGGCCCCCTTATCCACCCTATCATACGCCTTTTCCAAATCCATAAATGCCACAAAAACCTCTTTACCCTTATCCAAATGCTGTTCACCTATATGTTTCACTGTAAACACTTGGTCTACACACCCCCTAACTTTCCTAAAACCTTTTTGTTCATCTGCTATCCTTCTCTCAGTCTTACTCTTAATTCTTTCAATAATAACTCTACCATACACTTTACCAGGTACACTCAACAGACTTATTTCCCTATAATTTTTGCACTCTCTTTTGTCCCCTTTGCTTTTATACAAAGGAACTATACACGTTCTCTGCCAATCCCTAGGTACCTTACCCTCTTCCATACATTTATTAAATAATAGCACCAACCACTCCAAAACTATATCCCCGCCTGCTTTTAACATTTCTATCTTTATCCCATCGATCCCAGCTGCCTTACCCCCTTTCATTCTACCCACTGCCTCACGAACTTTCCCCACACTCACAACTGGCTCTTCCACACTCCTACAAGATGTTATTCCTCCTTGCCCTATACACGAAATCACAGCTTCCCTATCTTCATCAACATTTAACAACTTCTCAAAATATTCCCTCCATCTTCCCAATACCTCTAACTCTTTATTTAATAACTCTCCTCTTCTATTTTTAACTGTCAAATCCATTTGTTCTCTAGGCTTCCTCAACTTATTAATCTCACTCCAAAACGTTTTCTTATTTTCAATAAAATTTGTTGATAACATCTCACCCACTCTCTCATTTGCTCTCTTTTTACATTGCATCACCACTCTCTTAACCCCTCTTTTTCTCTCCATATACTCTTCCCTCCTTGCATCACTTCTACTTTCTAAAAACCTCTCATATGCTAACTTTTTCTCCCTTACTACTCTCTTTACATCATCATTCCACCAATCGCTCTTCTTCCCTCCCGCACCCACTTTCCTGTAACCACAAACTTCTGCGGAACACTCTAACACTACATTTTTAAACCTACCCCATACATCTTCGACCCCATTGCCTACACTCTCACTAGCCCATCTATCCTCCAATAATTGTTTATATCTTACCCTAACTGCCTCCTCTTTTAGTTTATAAACCTTCACCTCTCTCTTACTTACTGCTTATATTTTCCTTGTGTCCCATCTACCTCAATCATATCCCCTCTAATTCTACGCCTTTCTAGAGAGTGAAGATTCAAGGCCCTCAGTCTATCCTCATAGGGAAGATTTCTGATACATGGGATCAACTTTGTCATCCTCCTCTGTACGTTTTCCAGTGCTTTTATATCTATTCTGTAATACGGTGACCAGAACTGTGCAGCATAATATAAATGAGGCCTAACCAAAAATATATGGAGTTGAAGAACAACATGAGGACTTCTATTATTTATACTTCTTGATATGAAGCCAAGGATTCTGTTAGCTTTATTGCGAACACTTATGCACTGTTGTCTTGGTTTCAGATTACTGCTAACCAGAACTCCTAAATCCTTCTCGCAATCACAAGTATTAAGATCTACATTATTCAGTTTATATGTGGCATGGTTATTGTCCTGCCCAGCATTTAGAACTTTGCATTTGTCTACATTAAACTGCATCTGCCACTTCGATCACTGCATCAGTCTATTCAAATCATCCTGGAGTGCTCTAATGTCCTCATTAGAATGAATTGGACGGCCTATTTTGGTGTCAGTAGCAAATTTACTTATGTTGCTATTTATTCCCTCATCTATGTCGTTTATGTAAATTGTAAACAACAGGGAGCCCAAAACTGACCCCTGTGGAACACCGCTTGAGACGCTCCCCCATTCTGATTTCTCTCCATTTATGCAAACTCTCTGCCGCCTATTTGTCAACCATGCCTCTACCCAGGAAAAAATTTCTCCTATTCCGTGTGCCTTAAGTTTCCTCAGTAGCCTCTGATGTGGAACTTTATCGAAAGCCTTACTGGAGTCCATATACACAATATCATATTCATTACCATGATCTACCTTCTCATACACCTTAGTGAAAAAAATTAGTAAATTCGTAAGACAGGAACGTCCCTTAGTAAAACCGTGTTGAGATTCATTAATCAATTTATGCTTTTCAAGATGGCTACGAATTGCGTCGGCAATTATTGATTCCATAATTTTACCAACTATGGAGGTAAGACTTATTGGTCTATAGTTCGAAGCTAAGGACCTGTCACCTGCCTTGTAAATAGGTATTATATTTGCCTTTTTTCACTTGTCTGGCACTATGCCAGTTTGTAGTGATATATTGTAACATAACATAAATAACGTAAGTCAAGAAATTTACTGCAAACCATATGTAAGAAATCAACATAGAATGAAATTTGTCTCTCATACCAACTGGCTGTTGGTGAGAAGTTATTATCCTGAAATATTCCCGTGCAGATGGTCATCCCCCTGAGTCACCCTTTGCTAGATTATTGAATGCCTGTGTTCGAGGACGTTAAGAAAGTTGGTTACTGCATCAGCCTTGCAAAAGTTAAAAATCACATAGCTCGCTATTCCGGTTCGGTCTCATTTGTCATTGGCGGATTTTATTACATAGTTGTGGCATCCAGTTTGTTACAATCAGCTCAAGGAATTCTTGAAATGGGTGACTAAGCCAGTAAGTCAACTTAATGTTAAAGCCCTTTCGAAATTGGGTATAGTGGATGTGGTTTTCCTCAAGGAGTCGTCTTCGCCTGTTACCTAAATACAACCAGGATACATTTCACTCTGTTTTCATCATATACCCACCAAGAAAACTTTTGTCATCTCGCCCAGTACACTTTACTGACATCCTACATAGTACACCTCACTGACAGGGTACCCTGCGCAGTCCACCTCACTGACATCCACCTAATTGTCATCAAATTACTCTCCCTCCCAGTAAATCTGTCACAAAATCATATAGCCACTCTATATACAACTTTGACATCGCAACATATATCCACATGTTACACTACCACCTCACTCCAAACAGAAGACGCTGCTTTCATTACACCATACACTCACCCAGTACAACTAACTGACTCCAACATAAACCCATCCAGTACACCTGACTAAACCCACCATATACCCGCCCAGTTCACCTCACTCACTGCAATAATGCAAGTACCACCAACTTCATTATTTTATAATACACACACTTGTGATGGCAGATATGCTAACTACAGTAACGAAGCTCAACAAAACAATTTTCGCCACATCAAGTGGTTAAATGCAGAGGGCTGTCAGATACAGTATGTAAACGGAACTTTCAGTGGTGTTTAGTGGTTACCTCATCTCAGATATCGTTGTCGTAGTTTTGTTTTGTAAGTGTCTACCATTGTACCTCACATCTGTGTCAGGTGCCACTGATACATTTCCAGGTCCAGCGTGTAACTCACTATCTATGTGTACATATTTTGTGGGAATTTATAATCTTCAGAATATAGGAGAAACTTATCCCTATGTGGAGTCTTCCTTCAGAAGAGCTTACTCTCACTCTTGACACAACCTTCAGAAGAGCTTACTCTAACTCTTGACACAACCTTCAGAAGAGCTTACTCTCACTCTTGATACAACCTTCAGAAGAGCTTCTCTCCTCTTGACACAACCTTCAGA
>WNWK01025602.1:0-28375 GCA_009830355.1 Cherax destructor | reverse complement strand
CTCTTCAATAAATGTAAGTGACATGTTATTGTAAAATATTTGCATGTATTTATGTATTCTTTATTAAATTGTGTATTATTTAATGTCCAAAAGTTCTAAAAAATATTTTATTTAACTACTTTTGGAAGTCTTGGACGGATTAAATTTATTTCCATTATTTCTTATGGGGAAAATTGATTCGTGTTACGTTTGTTTCGTCTTAAGAAATGACCTCTCTGACGGATTAAAAACGTAAGTCGAGGTACCACTGTATTTAAAAAATAATAATTATAATAAATGTATTTATTTCTACAAGTACACAATAAAACATTTTAGATCTAGCTGACATCAATGACATACATACTATATGGAAAGTCCCTGGTTATGTCAAGCATTTTGGACAAATCAGGTTAATTTTGTCCCCAGGATGCAACCCACACCAGTCCACTACCAACCAGGTACCTATCTACTACTAGGCATGTCTTAAGGAAACATGCCCTAATGTTTCCACCCATGCTAGGGATTGACCTCAATATGCAAGCTGAGTGTACTACCAACCGAGCTACGGGTTAAATCTATGGTTAAATCTATATAATATACCACACCATCAATGCATACTCAAACCCAACATACAAATTTATACAACTATCTTTAAGATTATTTGTAGATTTCCTGAATATAGCTTAGCTTTTAGTACAAGACTGAAGAAAGATTTCCAAAACCATTAATACAATGTCCCATAGCTGGGTTGGTAACGCACTCAGCTCACACATTGAGGTCCATGGTTCGATCCCCTGTATGAGTGAAAATATTGGGATGTGTTTCCTTAAGAAACCTGCTGTCCCTGTTCACCTATCAATAAAATAGGTACCTGGGTGTTAGTTGACCGGTGTGGGGTCGCATCCTAGTACAAAATTGACCTAATTTGCCCGAAATGCTCTGCATAACAAAGGGCTTTCTATATAATAGAATGTCATTGATGTCAGCTAGGCCTGTATACCTTGTACATGTACTTATAGAAATAAAGATTATTATTATTATATTATTATTATTAACCACACCTGTGAAGCTGCAGAAACTGAGGTGTGATGATATACAGTGGAACCCCGGATTTTGTCCGGAGCGGATATCATACAATTTGGATTTTGACCACTTTTTTGGTGAAATTTTATCCCAGGTTTTGTACCTCTGCTCGGAAATCGTCCGTATCAAACGCGTCCGCCCGCCCAGGTCGTGGCCGCTCACACATATGTGACTCAGTCTGCCTTTGTCACTCGTTCAATGAGCAATACTCCTCGCGTTCATCCGAAGAGAGAGGGGAGAATGTGCCTTCTTCAGTGATTAAGGACATTTGTGCAAAGTGAAGTGAGGTGCAAAGTTTTGTGGCGAATTATCACCCTAACAAAACTGTTGCAAGCAGTGTCTGCAACATGTTCAATGACAATGCCTTGTCCCATTTTAGGCAAATCTTAAAGAGACACCAGAAACAGAGCTCTCTGGGCAGACTTTTTGTCTGGTCCTAGTGCCAGTAAAAGACAAAGAAGGGAAGTAACCCCAGATAGAGCTTTGATACCTGAAGTCCTTATAGAGGGGGATTCGTCTTCCAAAAAATAACCTCTCCTCCCTCTCCCCTCGTCACCTTCTTCCATACGCCAACAAGAATCTTCAATAAAGGTAAGTAATAGTGATTTAAATGTTCATTTATCCATTAAAATTAGTCATTTATATTTATTTCTCATTGTTTTCTGTGTGTAAAACTAGTTATTCTCTATAAAATGAATTTTTTGTTAATATTTTTGGGTGTCTGGAACGGATTAATTGGATTTACATTATTTCTTATGGGAAATATCACTTCGGTTTTCGTCCATTTCGGATTTCAACCGACCATCTGGAATGGATAAGGACAAAAACTGGGGTTCCACTGTATATTACTAATATAATGCTAGACCATGGAAAGCAACATTGCAATAGTGAACTTTCAACTCTTATTATTACTGCAGTATTATAATGGGCCTAAATCACCATGGGTGTAAATTTATGTGGTGTGGGAACTGTCAATGATCTAACATGTGGAAAACAGCTCCTGGTCCTTCTCCTTCAATACAGGAGTATGTATGAATGGTACTGATGTTTAATCTATGTTAGAATAGGTAGACAGGAGTGAGTTAAAGTGAAAGTAATAATAATCTTTATTTCTACAGGTACGTGATACAAGTTAAAGACCATAGCTGACATCAGTGACATAGTACAGTGGACCCCGGTGTTCGTCCATTTTCGTAACAGAATGCTGTTCAAGTGCCATTACCAACCGAATTTATTCCCTTAAGAAATAATGTAAAATAGACTAGTCCTTTTAGACCCCCAAAACTACACTTATAAAAGCATTTAAAAAAATAAACTTACATAAAAGGGCGTGTTTTGAGCAGGACGAACACCGGGGGTCCACTGTATATTGAAAGCCCCTTGTTATGCAGAGCATTTCAAACAAATTGGGTTAATTCTGTCCAAGGGATGTAACCCACACCAGTTAGCTAATACCTAGGTACCTATTTACTGCTAGGTGAACATGGACAGCAGGTGTCTTAAGGAAACACGCCCATTGTTTCCACCTGTACCAGGGATCGAATCATGGACCTCAATGTGTGAGCAGTGTGCTACCAACCAACCTACGGGACACCTAAGTAAGTTTATTTAGGTACAAGTACACAAATACAGTTACACATAATTATCATATATATATATATATATAGTAACATGTGTAAATTACATAGGATAACCCAAAAAAATTAAAGTTACTTATTTCCACTAAGTAAGTTTATTTAGGCACAGGTACACAAATACAATTATCATACATAGTGTAGATTACTCAGTACCAAAGTAAGTTCATTTGGGCACAGGTTAACATAAGTACAATTATCTTACATAGTAACATGTATAATTATTATAAAAAAGCGCTAAACCCATTAGGGTCATACAGCGCCATATACCCTGTATAAATTACTATAGATAACCTAATATAATCAGGTGCTAAACCAAAAGGGGTCATACAGCTAAGATAACGCAAAATTTATTATAAACAAAAGCGCTAAACCCACAAGGATCATACAAGATAACCTTCCCAAAAAAATGTTCAGACCATGACTTATTTCCATTGGGGTTCAACAGTGCCTGGTGAGTGGCAATCAAATTTAAAATCATATTACATTCCAGGATAGGATAGATCCAATTCCTTGGAACAAGAACCCTTGGCCAGCATCAAGGAGCATCTCCAAGGGATACTTCATAGTAACTTAAAAGAGCACGGGAGAACTTACTCCTCCAGGAAGTCTTGAAAGAGCTTCTGACAACGATCTCCCACTTCATCTTTGACGTGAGACTGTCCAGTCTGTGTCTCTGCAACATCCATGCCTGTACTAGTCCCTAGACTGGCTTAAAAATAATAATAATAATCCCTCAGAGCTCCTGGAAAACTTGCCGCGTCTTCACACAACAAAACAACTTTTGGCGCGAACATGCAATCACGTAACCCACAGGCTGTTTCATTCACCCCCCTTTCATATTATATGCTATTTACTGGCCATCCCCATCATCCTAAAAAAAAAAATAATTATAGCATAACATCATGAAATTGATACTTTTATGTTTAATAGTTTACCATTATCTGCCAATGGAAATAAGTCACTCTGTCTGACTTTTTTGGGTTATCCTGGGTTCTCTACACATATGTTGCTATGTATGATAATCTATGTAACTGTATTTGTGTATACCTGAATAAACTTACTCACTTACTTACAATTGGAATGAGATAGGAAGCTCGGGGAGGTAAAGAGAACAGCCACGTTATACGCCATGAGTGTCCATCATCATTGGCTCATTTGGAATCGTCTGACAAATTATTTTTTTTATCCTACACACAAAGGTTGTGACTGGCCAGAAGAGATACACGTCGAGCGGTATCCCTGTATATAAGAATTTACTTTAGTTTCCAGAAGACAAGGTATACAGACCGAGAGGTGTGTATAGCTGGCGTGGGTGACCAAGTACGAAAATATACAAATGCAAAATTTTACTTCCAAAAGCTTACATTGGTTATAAAAAAAAAACATAAGTGGTATGCGTCTAAAACCTAATGGTCGGCGACCAAGTGAACCCGTTTGTCGTTTGTCGGTGTCTGGTGGTGGAAGACCAAGTGAACCCGTGTGGGTGGGTAAAATACATAAGCAACAGTTAGGCATCTTTAATCCGAAACGTTTCGCCTACACAGTAGGCTTCTTCAGTCAAGTACAGAAAGTAGGCAGGAGCAGTAGAGATGTGAAGACGATGTAATCAGTCCATCACTCTTGAGGACGTGATAGATTCGGATTAAAGATGCCTAACTGTTGCCTATGTGTCGTACTTACCAACCTGTCGGTATTATATACCATTTTGATATTCACCCTGAACCCGTGTATCGGTCACCGGTGTTGGGCGACCATGTGAACCCGTGTGTCAGTGTCTGATGGTGGGCGACCAAGTGAACCCTGGGTCGGTGTCTGATAGTGGGAGACCAAATGAACCTCTGTCGGTGTCTGATGGTTGGCGACCAAGTGAACCCTGTGTCGGTGTCCGATGGTGGGCGACCAAGTGAACCCTGTGTCAATGTCTGATGGTGGGCGACCAAGTGAACCCTGTGTCGGTCTGATGATGGACGACCAAGTGAACCCTGTCGGTGTCTGATGGTGGGCGAGCAAGTGAACCCTGTCGGTGTCTGATGATGGGGGACCAAGTGAACCCTGTCGGTGTCTGATGGTGGGCGACCAAGTGAACCCTGTCGGTGTCTGATGATGGGGGACCAAGTGAACCCTGTCGGTGTCTGATGGTGGACGACCAAGTGAACCCTGTCGGTGTCTGATGATGGGCGACCAAGTGAACCCTGTCGGTGGCTGATGATGGGCGACCAAGTGAACCCTATCGGTGTCTGATGATGGGCGACCAAGTGAACCCTGTTGGTGTCTGATGGTGGGCGACCAAGTGAATACACAAATAACCCGCACATATGAGAGGGGAGCCCACGACGACGCTTCGGTCTGACTTGGACTATTGTTCCAGTCACGGTATTGTGCCTTTTTGCTATTTATTGACTAAGTGAACCCTGTGTCGGTGTCTGATTGTGGGCGACCAAGTGAACCCGAGTGCTGGCCCTTACACCATGTAACACCTAAGTAGCGCTGTATGAACCCTATGGGTTTAGCGCTTAGTTATGATATTAATAATAATAATAATAATAATAGTGCCGCCTAAGAGTCTAGTTTACTGTGCATTTGCGTCTCATCCTGTGAGCAGTAACGCAAAAGAACAGGGTTATAGAGGCCTCACAGGGTTGGAGATGCCAATGACATCAAATGCAAAGTGTGTGGACAGACACCGGACCATATACTGCAACACTATGCGATGCGATGCTTTCTCCACAGGTTCAGTAAGTTGGGGGGGGGGGTGGAAGAAGGAAAAGTAAGGATGGAATGTGGGAAAAGGGTGGGTGGGGGTGAGGAGGAGGTAAGTGGCCCAACCACTTTGGCGCATATTGATAAAGGTATGTATTTTGTTATTCATAATAATCATTGGATGGATATACCACACCACCCGTCAGATTAGATTTTGCCACCGAAGTGGCTAGTTTATTGTGCACCAAATATCCATCCTGTGGAGGGTAGCGCAAGAGCATATGAATACACAAAAGGCCTATGTACATCATTCTCACGATTCTCACATTAGCACCATAGTTGGGGTTGTAGCCAGCAACAGCTTTAAGAGCATTTAGCCTAATGTTTTCACCCTGCAAATAGATGGGCGGGGATGTCGTTTGCTTGTTAATATCTTTGTTTTAGAGGAAGATATTACGAGGCCTAGTCGATTACAAATTGCCTGAACTTCATTAAGAACGGTACTCATCTTTTTATGCCCTGTTGTATGGATCATGATGTCATCAACATAGCTTATAGCTATATGTTTAGGTGAGGTAGGTAGAGCATTTAGGAGAGCATTAATCAGAATATTAAATAGAATGGGACTGAGAACTCCTCCCTGCGGTGTACCTAGGGACATTTCTTTAGACTCGCTTCTAAAGCCTTGGTAGAGGACAGAGGATACTCTGTTTGACAGGTATCCTATTATCCAGCAGAGTAGGCTACCACCAATATTCATTTTGGCTAGTTCATGTAGTATAACAGTTCTGTTCGCGATATCAAATGCAGATTTTAGATCAAGAAATGTGGTAAAACTAGTAGAGGTGTGTGCGGTGAGAAAGGTGGACATACAGTTCTGCCCACTTTTACCTTTCATGAACCCATAGAGAGAGGGGGAGAGTTGGTGTCTGATTCTGTAGTACAGTCTGTTAAGTATCATTCTTTCAAAAAATTTACGAAAACAACTAGTTAAGGAGATCGGTCTAAATGTATCAGGCTGTTGGGGCTTAGGGATAGGCACAATGAAACTATTGGTCCAGGAAGTAGGAAGAACTTCCTCAATGTAACTGGTATTATACAGTGCCAACAAAGGATTATCAGGCACGTGCCTTAGAGTTCTGAGAATATCATAGGTTATACCATCCTCTCCAGGAGCAGTTGATCGACCTTTAATTAATGCGTTATTTAATTCATACTCGGTGAAAAGGCAATCACTCTCATCAATATTTTGGCTCATAAAATTAATCAGTTTCAACATTTCTTCAGAAGCACTCTCTAAGTTTTTTCTAATATGAGATGGAAGGTTTTCATTCCTGGAGATTTTGGACCAGTCATTTATGAGGTCATTTGCTTTTTCAAGTGGAAAGGGATGAGCAAATTGCCAGTCTTTTTCCTGGTTATTTTATTTATACCTTTCCATGCCAAACTTAAAGGGGTAGACCTATTTAATCCACTAACGAATTGTTCCCATTCCTGTTGCCTAAGTTCTTGCTTTCTATTTCTTGCATTTGATAGTTCAGCTTGGAACGTTCTGAGAAGGTCTGGGGTTCTACAATCAAGGTATGCTTTACCAATCCTCCTAGCTGCATGTGTTAGATTGCGTAGCTGTAGGTCATTATAGTATTTACATTGGTTTTTATTGTCATTTCTAGTGGAAGGTTTATGTTTTCTTTTCCTGCCCACTTGATCTGTGAGTACAGTCTCAATAGTGGTAACTAGATCATCATTGATTTTTTGTGTGCCAATGGGCTCGTAATTCTTATACCATTGATCCAAGTGGTTAATAAAGTTATCTCTGTGTTTTGGGTTGAGAATAAGTTTTCTCCTTCTGTATTTAGCTCCTTGGTTGCTGGAGATATGATCAAGATTGACAGTTGTGAGTCTTGGGAAGTGATCAGATAGAAGATCATCAACTATGACAGAGTCATGCATCGTATATGATGTATTAAATCCAAGGCACATATCTAGTATGCCACCATATATGTGAGTGGGCTCAGTAGTGCCTACAATTCGAACATTATCATGCTCATTTAGAAATTTCACTAGTTTAGTTCCATTGGTGTTTGTTATAGACCCACCAATATATTTATGGCTGGCATTAAAGTCTCCAAGAATGAGGGTAGGTTCACTATTGATGCGATCTGGTAAAGCATCAGGTCGAAGCTGGTTCGCTGGGGCATTAAGATTAAAACTGTTTATGGAAAAATCGCCTGGGTATACTATGACACCATGATACTGTATGTTTACTCGACTCTGCAGGGCAAGGATGGGCATGTTTGTGGAGCAACTTGCAATGTGAACAGACTGACTGATGTTGTAGTGGCCAGGCTTAGGCTTGGCTACAGGTACTTCTGACAGTTTGGGAGACACAGATGATGATCAAACTAAATGCAAATTATGTGATCAGGCATATGGTCACTGTCTTGAACACTATGTGCTTAATTGTGCACTTATTGAGGAATATAGAGATAGACAATATAATAACCTATATGACCTGTCAAGATATCTTATTCATGAAATAAGATACCATTTGTACTAAGCAAATTTCCTAAATTTGCTTTTAACAGATAATTGAAATGTAGATATAAACCCAAATGTACAATTGTTAATCCCTTTGGGGCCTAGTGCCTAGGGCTTTTGTGTATCCATATGCTCTTGCGCTACCGTCCACAGGATGGATATGGGGTGCACAATAAACTAGCCACTTCGGTGGCAAAATCTAATCTGCAGGGCAAGGAGTGAATGTGGCAAGTTCTTTCTGATATACATCACACAACAGTTGGTTGACCTTAAGTTATAAGCTGCATATCCAGACAACTTTGGTGGAGGTGCTCCATCTTTCAGTCTACATTCTTGCAAACAGATGACATCAATATTCTCGGTTGCACTAATATGATGTAAGTCAGGCAACCGCTTCCTGATGGAAGCAATGTTCCATGAAAAGATTTGTAATCTATCCATTGTAGTGAGTTATTACAATCTCTTGCTCATAAGATGGTAAGACTATTATGCTTTGCCTACAGTGTGCAGACACTTAAGAGCAAATAGCATAGTTTGTACGTGTTTATCTTCAGAACCTTTTACTCGGTTCGGCATCTTACCAGCCAGTTCCAAGGCAAGTTTTGAAGCCAAGAGTCATGGGCTTTGTAAGGGGTTGGGAGCAGTAGGGGATTGAATACTATGTTTGTTTGGTTCAGTCATTTATAATTGTTTTGTTATTGTTGTTGTTGTTATGGAGCGGCCTTGGAGAGTACATTGTTATGGTTACTCAGCTTTTCAATAACCTACAACCACTACAGGCTTCTTTCTTACAAATAGCTTGAAACTGAACAGAGATTGTTGTTGCCCTTTTGACATCATCAACGTACTCAGGAGCATCATCTTGACTACATATATTTATTAAACTTGTCACCATCTGTTCAAGATGCTCAATTTTTTTTCTGCAAGTTTGTTATATTTTGAGGAAGGTCAGGCGAATCAAATGCCTCTCCAGAGGAAGTCACTTCTGAGTTAGTTCTTTCTTTAACACCTATCACCTTAACAGGTACCTTGGTTAAATTAGTGTTAGCTGATGGTGCCAGGTAGGTCCTGTGCATCTGACTCATCTCCAGCTTCCAGGGGGGTTACATGTGTGGTGTCCGTCTGACTGTTGTAGATGTGTGTATTGGGAAGAGTGACATGCTCATCCCCAAATTCAGATGTAGGCATAGGTATGGGTGGTGGCAGATCAGTAGTTCCACATGTGCTAGCAGGGATGGCTAGCTCCTCCACAACTGGTGTGTGTGTAATGACATTCTGGTATCACCAGAATCATTTGCAGGGAGGTTGGGCTCGTTCACACTTTGCAGAGGTTCAGTCTCAGATCTGGTTGTGGTAGACTGGATGGCCTCGTCATCAAATGCCATTAAAGGACTGTTGTCAGGTTTACATCGAAGGTTGTTTGGGTTTCGACTACAGTCCTTATGGGAAACTGTAACCCCAACTTCTTTACAGTTAATACACTTAAATTTTTGGCTGTCAAGGCCTACTGTGCATTCTCTAGTGGAATGTTTCCCAGCACACTTACCACACCAAGAATGTAGTATTCCACAGGCTACTGCAACATGGCCATAGTGCTGGCATTTGTAACACCTACGTTGAGGGGGTAGGTACACTTCGATGGGTAAGAAACGTAGGCCAGGCACCCAGATATTTCGGGGGAGGGGCACAGGGCCTACCCAACTGGTAATAATTTGGGATCTTCCTTTAAGTCTTTTAGGCTTGATGATATGCTCACTTAGAGTCAGATGGGATGGGTCACCACGACCCGTCAGTGATAACCATGAATACAAATTTCATAAATGCGTGGAAATATACCTGGAGAGGGTTTCGGGGATCAACGCCCCCGCAGCCCGGTCTGTGGTCAGGCCTCCCAGTGAATTAAGCCTTGATCAACCAGGCTGTTACAGCTGACCGCACGTAAACCAACATATAAACCAGCTGATCAGGTACTGACTTTAGGTGCCTGCCCAGCGCCTTCTTGAAGACAGCCAGGGGTCTATTGGTAATCCCCTAATGTATGATGGGAGGCAGGTGAATAGTCTTGGGACCCTGACACTTATTGTGTTGTCTCTTAGGGTACTCGTGGTGCCCTTGCTTTTCATTGGGGGATGTTGTATCTTTTGCTCATTCTTTTAGTAGGGAGTGGTTTTTCGGGTGCAAATTTGGGACTAGTCCCTCTAGGATTTTCCCAAACATATATTATCATGTATCTTTCTTGCCTGCATTCCATGGAATACAAATCAAGGGACTTCAAACGTTCCCAGCAATTTAGGTGTTTTATTGTATTTTTGCGTGCCGTGAAAGTTCTCTGTACATTAATGCTCCAGGTCTGCAATTACGCCTGCCTTGAAAGGGGTCATTAATGTACAGCAATATTCCAGCCTAGAGAGAGAACAAGCGATTTGAACAAGAGCCCTTCCCAGGCATCAAGGCACCCCCCCCCCCTTTGATGGGCAACATTACTTTTATCAAAGCATCAATATTTAATGTAAATTTTGTACTCTATACTGTATTATAGCTCTCATTTATTAACTGTGACAGTATTAAACACTGATAATTTTTTCAGTTGAATTTTTGAGTTTGGGTGAAGGATAAACAGATAACATAACCAAAGTTTATTCAGTTTTCTGGGTACTGATGGATGACTTGTTGGGTCCAGGCTGCATCACTGGCTGCAACACTAGGCTGCATCACTGGCTGCAACACTAGGCTGCATCACTGGCTGCAACACTAGGCTGCATCACTGGCTGCAACACTAGGCTGCATCACTGGCTGCAACACTAGGCTGCATCACTGGCTGCAACACTAGGCTGCATCACTGGCTGCAACACTAGGCTGCATCACTGGCTGCAACACTAGGCTGCATCACTGGCTGCAACACTAGGCTGCATCACTGGCTGCAACACTAGGCTGCATCACTGGCCTAGGCAACACTGGTGGCTGCAACACTAGGCTGCATCACTGGCTGCAACACTAGGCTGCATCACTGGCTGGAACACTAGGCTGCGTCGTTACCTGCAACACTAGGCTGCATCGTTACCTGGAACACAGTATCATTAGTTGAAACACTGATTCATTGTTGAATGCAACATTCATCACATCAACCAACATTGTTTTATAATAAAAATACAATTTTACCACCGAATTATGTTAATTACATTTCTCTCAGCTCAGGCTGATAGACTTCAATACCCATAGGGTAAGATTTGTTCGGATTTTTAACCCAGAGGTTTGCCACCCAGGATAACTCAAGTCAGTATGCCTGCGATTACTAGTTAAAAACATCGCATCGCTGGTAAACAAGGCATTGCTGGCAAAAATAACAAGGCATTGCTGGCAAAAAACAAGGCATTTCTGGCAAAAAAACAAGCATCCTGGCGAAACAAGGCATCGCTGGCAAGAAACAAGGCATCGCTGGCAAAAACAAGGCATCGCTGGCAAGAAACAAGGCATCGCTGGCAAGAAACAAGGCATCGCTGGCAAGAAACAAGGCATCGCTGGCAGAAACAAGGCATCGCTGGCAAGAAACAAGGATCGCATGCTGGCAAGAAACAAGGCATCGCTGGCAGAACAGGCAATGAAAACAAGGCATTGCTGGCAAGAAACAAGGCATCGCTGGCGAAACAAGCATCGTGGCAGAAACAAGGCATCGCTGGCAAAACAAGGCATGCTGGCAAAAACAAGGCATCGCTGGCAGAAACAAGGCATCGCTGGCAAAAACAAGGCATCGCTGGCAAGAAACAAGGCACGCGAGAACAAGAAGAAACAAGGCATTGCTGCAAAACAAGGCATCACTGGCAAACAAGGCATCGCTGGCAAGAAACAAAGCATCGCTGGCAAGAAACAAGGCATCGCTGGCAAAAACAAGGCATTCTGGCAATAAACAAGCATGCTGGCAAGAAACAAGGCATCGCTGGCAAGAAACAAGGCATCGCTGGCAAGAAACAAATTGGCAAGCTAAGCTGGCAAGAAACAAAGGCATTGCTGGCAAGAAACAAGGCATCGCTGGCAAGAAACAAGCATCGCTGGCAAGAAACAAGGCATCGCTGGAGAACAAGCATCGGAAAACAAGGCATCTGCGAAACAAGCTGGGCAAAAACAAGGCATCGCTGGCAAGAAACAAGGCATCGCTGGCAAAAACAAGGCATCGCTGGCAAGAAACAAGGCACCGATGACAAGAAACAAGGCATTGCTGGCAATAAACAAGGCATCGCTGGCAAGAAACAAGGCATCGCTGGCAATAAACAAGGCATCGCTGGCAAGAAACAAACACACTGGCAAGAAACAAGGCATCGCACCGTGCAAGAAACAAGGCATCGCTGACAAAGAAACAAGGCATCGCTGGCAAGAAACAAGGCATCGCTGGACAAGAAACAAGGCATCGCTGGCAAGAAACAAGGCATCGCTGGCAAGAAACAAGGCATCGCTGGCAAGAAACAAGGCATCGCTGAGCAAGAAACAAGGCATCGCTGGCAAGAAACAAGGCAGCGCTGCAAGAAACAAGGCATCGCTGGCAAGAAACAAGGCAGCGCTGGCAAGAAACAAGGCATCGCTGGCAAGAAACAAGGCATCGCTGGCAAGAAACAAGGCATCGCTGGCAAGAAACAAGGCATCGCTGGCAGAAACAAGGCATCGCTGGCAGAAACAAGGCAGCGCTGGCAAGAAACAAGGCATCGCTGGCAAGAAACAAGGCAGCGCTGGCAAGAAACAAGGCATCGCTGGCAAGAAACAAGGCATCGCTGGCAAGAAACAAGGCACGCTGACAAGAAACAAGGCATCGCTGGCAAGAAACAAGGCAGCGCTGGCAAGAAACAAGGCATCGCTGGCAAGAAACAAGGCATCGCTGGCAAGAAACAAGGCATCGCTGGCAAGAAACAAGGCATCGCTGGCAAGAAACAAGGCATCGCTGACAAGAAACAAGGCATCGCTGGCAAGAAACAAGGCATCGCTGGCAAGAAACAAGGCATCGCTGACAAGAAACAAGGCAGCGCTGGCTGGATGAGTCATTGCACTCGGGTTATTTTTGTTTGTTATTATGGTTGTTAGTGTTATTATTGTTAGTACTAGTATTGCTACAAATAATAATACTTTACAAACTATTGATGACCAACCGCTTATACAGATTACATCAATACGTATAAGTAATGATTATACTAACATATTAAATATTAATACATGATCAATATATTTGGTATTAGAGGATATATTATAGGTGACCTGGGTAGGTTATGTGAACCATACTGAAGTCTGCCAGCCTCATCTGGCAGACGTCATTATCTGTAGGATGATGTATTAAGGAAACCATCCTGCTAGGTAAAGTATAACAGGAAAACCATCCTATGTGAAAATATGACAGATAAACTATGGACATAGGAGCAGGTGTAGCTAGCAGGAACAGACATCAGTGGCAGGAACACAGGCATCTTCGGCTGGTGGTAGCATCCCTGGCTGGAAGAAATGTCACTGTTAGTTCAATAGCTTTGTCAAGCAATCTCCAGTCATCCTGTGGGCTGCAGTCAAAGACTAAAGATACATAATAGGTCAGGAACTGGACGAGAGCTAAACAGGTAAGTGGTAATGAATGTTTTGCAAGTTAATCTGCTGGAAATAACATTGCAAGTTTATACACACATGAATTATGTCATAAAAAAATCTCAATATAGCTTGTATATTGTCATGAATTATTTCAAATACCCATTATTTTAGTAAAGTATTGTTGAATTTTATCACGTTTAAGTGGTTAGGTGTTATTTACAGTAGTAAAGGTGGAACTGACCAGAAGGTATTGTTGGTTGGAGGGAATCACTGGCTGGAACAGTCCTCACCAGCAGGAAGAGTGATCACTGGCGGGAACAGGCATTGTTAGCAGGAAGAGTGATCACTGGCTCGAACAGGCATTGTTAGCAGGAAGAGTGATCACTGGCTGGAAAAGGCATTGCTGTTAGTTTAATAACATAGTTATGCACCGCATACCCACCCTATGGGCAGTAGTCGAAAGATTACACACCTAATGAGTTCAGGATCTTGGTTATAGTTAAGCAAGTTATTGGGATAAAGAAGTACTTGAAAATTATCTGATCATTGCAATGAGTTATTTGTAAAGACTTAAGCGAGTTTAAAAATATATAATGTGAATTATATACTGTTATGAGTTATTTAGGATACCCAATATTTTAGCCAAGTATGTTTGAATTAAAACAAATTTAAGTGCTTATCAGTTATTTACAATAGGCAGAGGCATCAGTGGCTGGACGAAGAATTGCTGGTTGAAGAGGCATCAGAGGCAGGAACACACTGCTGTCTACCTGAAACACTTCATTGCATTGCTAGGTATAGTACTTATATTATGGTTAACCTTGTATTAGTAATTATTACAATTATTATAGATTATCGATAATGAACCTATAACATTGATACATTCATTAGTATACTAAATTATAAAGTAATTCAAGTTGGTTCATATACATTACCTGGTATTTGAGCATATAGGTGATAAGGTTGATTATGTGGACTATACTCACGACTCACAGTTGAGTTTGACACACTTTTTCACCTGTTGGAGTACTGAAGGAAACCATCCGCCAATGAAATATAACATGCATCACAGGCTGGGAGAGGCATCACTGGCAGGGAGATGCATCACTGGCAGGGATATATCTGGAGTTTACCTGGAGAGAATTCCGGGGGTCAATGCCCCCGGGGCCCGGTCTGTGACAAGGCCTCATGTTGGACCAGAGCCTGATCAACCAGGCTGTTACTGCTGGCCGCACACAGTCCAATGTACGAACCACAGCCTGGCTGGTCAGGTACCGACTTTAGGTGCCTGTCCAGTGCCTGCTTGAAGACAGCCAGGGGTTTGTTGGTAATCCCCCTTATGTATGCTGGGAGGCAGTTGAACAATCTTGGGCCCCTGACACTTATTATGTTGTCCCTCAATGTGCTAGTGGCACCCCTGCTTTTCATGGGGGGGATGTTACATTGCCTGCCGAGTCTTTTGCTTTTGTAGGGAGTGATTTTTCATGTGCAAGTTTGGTACTAATCCCTCGAAAATTTTCCACATGTATCTCTCCCGCCTGCATTCTAGGGAGTACAGGTTTAGAAACTTCAAGTGTTCCCAGTAATTGAGGTGGTTTATCGCAGTTATGCATGCCATGAAGGTTCTCTGCACATTTTCAAGGTCAGCAATTTCACCTGCCTTGAAAGGTGCAGTTAGTGTGCAGCAATATTCCAGCCTAGATAGAACAAACGATATCTGAAACACTTTTCTGCATTGCTTAGTATAGTATATAAATTATGTTTATTATTGTTATTGTCAATATTGCTATAATTACTGTTATGATTATTATACATTGATAATGAACCATTTACACTGATACACAACTATATATTAATTTTTAAATACAAAATTAAAATAATGTTAGCTGATATACATATAGGTGGTTCAGGTAGGATATCTGGTCCATGGACCATGTATCCAGGTAGGATACGTGGTGCATACGTCTCCCAGTTGAGTCTGACACACTTCACTGTTGGTTGGAGTATTGAGCAAACCATCCTGTGTGATAAAACATTCAAGAGAAAACTATCTTGCATTTCAAAAAAATGCAATGACAGGAAAACCATTCTATGATGGAAAATAACAGGGAAAAACCATTTTTAATGGAATGTTCTGTTAAAACCATCATTTGTGATAGAATATAATAAAAATATATAATGGAATACATGACACCTATTCACAATATGGCAGTAAAACTATGGTATGATACAACATAATACTATCCTGTGTGATGGAATATAACTATTATGTACGATGGAGTACACAAGCCCATACTGTATACAGAGTGATACAAAAACATCATCCTGGTTATGAAATAGAAAAAAACTATCCTGTGACAGATGAGTCACACTGCTGTATCGACTGAAACTCTCCCACTTCACTGACCGGAACACAACATACGAAAAATGAGCAATACAGTAGGCATACTGGCCCATACTAGGAATGCCAAACTCACACTCAAACACTGACACTCATGTTGAGCATCACTAGACACGAACATTAAGTGGAAAGTGAGCTGCTTCCTGGACTGTGTCCCTAATTGGAACCCATGCTGTTTATTGGAACCTGTGAAACTGAGAAAAAGGGCATTATTGGCTGAGAAACACATTGCTATCTGGAAGGCGTTGCTGGCTGGAAGGTGTTACTGCTGGAAAAAAAATGGAGAAATGACATCATTACAGGAAAAAGGGCATAGCTGGCTGCAAGGAATTGCTGGCAGGAGAAAAGGCACTGATGGCTGGAAAAACAGGAACTGATGGCTGGAAAAAAGACATAAGGATTATTAAGGTTATATTTATTTCTAACTATAGATGACTAACCTATTAAATAGATTACAACACAGCATATATATTAATGATTATACCTACATATATCAATACATAATCAGTATTGACTTTCATGATAATGAAATTATAAGCAAAGACAGGAACAGGAATCACTGGCCGGAAGCAGCAATGTTGACCGGAAGAAGCATCGCTGGCCAGAAGCAACATTGCTGGCTTGAAGAGACCTAGTTAGCTGGAAGAGGCATCGCTAGCAGGGAGATGCATCGCTGGCTGGAAGAGGCATCGCTGGCTGGAAGAGACATTGTTTTCAGGAACACACTTCTGCATGTCTAAAATGCTTCGCTGCATTTCTTAGTAGATATATTATTATTATTATTATTATTATTACTATTGTTATGCATTTCTTAATACATGAATTATAATTATTGTTGTTACTGTCAATCTTGCTATAGTTATTAATATTATGATTATAAATTATTGATAACCAGTTACATTGAGACATAATATATTATTATTTTTTTAAATAATGAATGTTAGCTGCTATACATTAAATATAAGTGATCCAGGTAGGATATGTGGTCCATACTCACATCTCCCAGCCATCGCTGGCTGAAAGCGGCATCGCTGGCTGGAAAAGACATCGCTGGCTGGAAGAGACATCGCTGGCTGGAAGACATCACTGGCTGGAAGCGGCATCACTTGCTGAAAGAGACATCGCTGGCTGGAAGAGACATCGCTGGCTGGAAGAGGGATCGCTGGCTGGAAGAGACATCGCTGGCTGGAAGAGACATTGCTTTCAGGAATACACTTCTGCATATTTGAAACACTTCACTGCATTTCTTAGATATAATAATATTGTTATTATTGTGCATTTCATAGTATGTACATGAATTATGATTATTGTTGTTACTGTCAATCTTTCTATAGTTATTACTATTATGATTATTATAGATTATTGATAATGAACCAGTTACATTGAGACACTAATATATTTTTTTTTTTAAATAATGAATGTTAGCTGATATACATTAAATATAAGTAATCCAGGTAGGATACCTGAACCATACTCGTGTCTGCCAGTCAAGTTTCATGCACTTCTTCACCTGTTGGTTGGAGTATTGAGCAAAACCATCCTGTGTGATACAATATAACAAGAAAGCCATCCAGGAAAATTATCTTCAATAACAGAATACATCGTGAAAAAAATATAGAAAACCATCTTGTGATGGCAGAGACCATAAAATCATCCTGGCATATGACATGTCTCATGACAGTGCCTAGAAACAAGGATCCTGTAAGAAATGAAATGAGGCATCGCTGGTAAGAAACTAAATGAGGCATCGCTGGTAAGAAACTAAACGAGGCATCGCTGGTAAGAAACGAAACGAGGCATTGCTGGTAAGAAACGAGGCATCGCTGGTAAGAAACAAGGCATCGCTGGTAAGAAATGAGGCATCACTGGAAAGAAACGAGGCATCGCTGGTAAGAAATGAGGCATCGCTGGTAAGAAACGAGGTATCGATGGTAAGAAACGAGGCATCGCTGGTAAGAAACGAGGCATCGCTGGTAAGAAACGAGGCATCGCTGGTAAGAAACGAGGAATCGCTGGTAGGAAATGAGGCATCGCTGGTAAGAAATGAGGCATCGCTGGTAAGAAACAAGGCATCGCTGGTAAGAAATGAGGCATCGCTGGTAAGAAACGAGGCATCACTGGTAAGAAACGATGCATCACTGGTAAGAAACGAGGAATCGCTGGTAAGAAATGAGGCATCGCTGGTAAGAAACGAGGCATCGCTGGTAAGAAACAAGGCATCGCTGGCTGGATGAGGCACTTGCACTATGGTTAAAGTTATAATGGCTGCCATTGTTAGTTTTAGTGTTAGGATTGTTAAGCTATTATTGCTACAATGGTTATTTTTCCTAAACTACCAGTGACCAACCTATTATACAGATTACTTCACTACTTATACTATATTGATGATTAGATGAACATAATAAATATTAATACATAATCGACATATTTTATATTTGAGTGTACATGTGCCCTAGGTAGGTTGTGTGGACCACAGTGAAGTCTGCCAGATGAGGCTGACAGACTTCATTACGTGTAGGATGGAGGATGAAGGGAATCCTTTCAGTGTCAGGATTAAGATGCTGTAGAGAAAAGGTTATAGGGAAGTTAACCAATTTTCATATTCTCTGAAAAAAAAATTATTAAAAAGGGGGAAACATAACCATTAACACAAAATACGTATGAGGCCTCATACTTCAAGCCTAATGACTTCCAAATTTATTTCTATCATAGTGAAGTAGCAAGAGACATGTAAGGTCTGATACTTATCCAGTTTGAAGTTGGCATTGGTGGTCCATACAGACGAGGTGAAGATAAAGTTGCATCATTAATCCACATCCAATGAATTGTTTTAGTATTTCGTTTCTCCACACGAGGAAGGGGAAGGCACATTGCACCAGTGGACTTCACTCCTTAACTTCGTGTCAATACATCAGTAGCGTGTATAAGGTTTAGCATATAGGCTATCAAGAATCTGCAAAAAAAAAAAATATGTTAATCCAACATTTGGTATAATCTAATACACTAGGAATTAGGAAAGCAGAAAACCTGGTAAACAATATAGAATTAGCAATAGCACAAGGCAAAAGAATGACAACCTTAATGGGTATGTATGCTAGTGTTATGTAACAACAGAAACAGGCGGTTCTAAACATTTTAAGTACTGTAAGCAAGGTAACATCAGAAAAACTAGTTAACTGAATTACTGTTCTTGGTGTTCTATATCACTGATATAATTGGTGTTCTTTGTGTTCTATACCACTGATATAATTGGTGTTCTTTGTGTTCTATACCACTGATATAATTGGTATTCTTGGTGTTCTATACCACTGATATAATTGGTATTCTTAGTGTTCTATAAAGGAAATCGGCCTGACGACACTAGAGGACAGGAGGGTTAGGGGAGACATGATAAGGACATATAAAATACTGCGAGGAATAGATAAGGTGGACAGAGACAAGATGTTCCAGAGAAGGGACACAGAAACAAGGGGTCACAATTGGAAGTTGAAGACTCCTATGAGTCAAAGGGATGTTAGGAAGTATTTCTTCAGTCATAGAGCTGTCAGGAAGTGGAATAGCCTAGAAAGCGACGTAGTGGAGGCAGGAACCATACATAGTTTTAAGACGAGGTTTGATAAAGCTCATGGAGCAGGGAGAGAGAGGACCTAGTAGCAATCAGTGAAGAGGCGGGGCCAGGAGCTATGACTCGACCCCTGCAACCACAAATAGGTGAGTACACACTATATATATATATATATATATATATATATATATATATATATATATATATATATATATATATATATATATATATATATAATGTTCGTGGTTACCTTAATACTATACATTTACAGGAGGGCCCCTCTTATACAGCAGGTGTTTCCGGGCTACTGCTATAAAGTGAAACCAAACTTTTTTTTTCACTTTCAAATGCATATCAAAGCCTGATAACATGTTTGCACTATCATATTAAGTGAGCAGTAGAGCTAGGCCTAAAATAAATCATATACAGTAAACACATTGCTTACCTTCAAATATTTTCGTCCTTAGCTTATATCATAGAGATACTTATTCTAAACGTAGAAAGAATCCCTTAGACTCGGTTAATATGTATAGATTAATCAAGACAAAATCCAGGTAATGCAGCCAGACCCATAATTAGCTTCACAGGCTCAATTAACTACAAATTATCCAAATTCCTAATAGATATGTTGATTCCAATTGTTGACAAAGTTTCTAACTTTCATGTTAAAAATAGTATTGATTTAGTCACTAAGCACCAATATTTACAATATTGTTAGTATTGATGTCACTTCATTGTTCACAAAAGTTCCTATATTAACAAATATTTGCTAACATCTACAATCCAATATTTTCTTTACTTACTTAATCTGTTGGTAATGGCGGCATCACTGTGCACTGCTGTTGTTGTTGTATCCATTTTGGCTCAGGACATACGCAAAATAAGTAAAAAACTGAAACGAACTTTATGCCACGAAAGTCGCAGGTCAACTGAGGTGAGTAACTGTCACTCAGTTTGAATCTGCCCTTAGTTCGGCCATATCCAGGTCTGCCAACTCTCCTCCTATCGTATGTATTTATATTTTACATTTAAGCATTGGTTAGGAGCCTTGCTTTTAGGCATAAACTAATTCTGTAAGTGAATATGTTTGACACAAGTGACTAATTCTTTAGTAATGTATAAATTATATATTTTACATTTTATATGTGTATTTGGAAACGTTGGTACTCCTGCCGTAGGACGTGACAATCGCTATATATATTGCGCAACGAAATGTATGTATTTTTATTTACGTTATGGACGCATAACATATTTTTTTCTTTGATAATGGTCTTGAGGGCAAACAAGTGTCCATAACAAAGTACATTATACAAATTTAAGCGAGGGTAAACAGCACTTTCTTGAAAACTGCACATAGGCGCCACATTATATATAAATATATCTTTGATATGTCTATGGTGCATCCAACAAAATAAGCAGACTCTTGGATGTCACTACCGCCCGCCTCCGGCTGGGTTACAAGTATCTTTGGCAGGTTAAATCACAACCACCAGATGTAGACCAAACAAAATGTAAACTTTGTCAGTTGGATTATTGTCACACCCTGCGTCATTATGTACTGGAGTGCGATAAAATTAATGAATTCAGAGACAACTCACTCAGAAATGTTCAAGATATGTCAAAGTATTTTATCCACAGTGGTATATTACAGACCATTCTGGAAAAATACCCTGACTTTGCTCCCTGTAAATAAAGCATTGCTACGTGTGTATGTGTGTGTGTGTGTGTGTGTGTGTGTATGTGTGTGTGTGTGTGTGTGTGTGTGTGTGTGTGTGTGTACTCACCTAGTTGTACTCACCTAGTTGTGGTTGCAGGGGTCGAGTCAAAGCTCCTGGCCCCGCCTCTTCACTGGCCGCTACTGGGTCACTCTCCCTGCGCCATGAGCTTTATCATACCTCTGCTTAAAGCTATGTATAGAGCCTGCCTCCACTACATCGCTTCCTAAACTATTCCACTTCCCGACAACTCTGTGACTGAAGAAATACTTCCTAACATCTCTGTGATTCATCCGAGTCTTCAACTTCCATCTGTGTCCCCTTGTTGTTGTGTCCCATCTCTGGAACATTCTGTCTCTGTCCACTTTGTCAATTCCTCTCAGTATCTTATATGTTGTTATCATGTCTCCCTATTCTCCTGTCCTCCAGTGTCGTCAGGTCGATTTCCTAACCTCCTCGTAGGACATACCCCTTAGCTCCGGGACTAGTCTTGTTGCAAACCTTTTCACTTTCTCGAGCTTCTTCACATGCTTGGCTAGGTGTGGGTTCCAAACTGGTGCTGCATACCCAATATGGGCCTAACGTACACAGTGTACAGGGTCCTGAACGATTCTTTATTAAGATGTCGGAATGCTGTTCTTAGGTTTGCTAGGCGCCCATATGCTGCAGCAGTTATTTGGTTGATGTGCGCCTCAGGAGATGTGTCTGGTGTTATACTCACCCCAAGATCTTTTCCTTGATTGAGGTTTGCAGTCTCTGGCCCCTAGGCTGTACTCCGTCTGCGGTCTTTTTTGCCCTTCCCCAATCTTCATGACTTTGCACTTGGTGGGGTTGAACTCCAGGAGCCAGTTGCTGACCAGGCTTGCAGGCTGTCCAGATCCCTTTGTAGTTCTGCCTGGTCCTCGTCCGATTGAATTCTTCTCATCAACTTCACATCATCTGCAAACAGGGACACTTCGAGTCTATTCCTTCCGTCATGTCGTTCACAAATACCAGAAACAGCACTGGTCCCAGGACTGACCCCTGTGGAACCCCGCTCGTCACCGGCGCCCACTCTGACACCTCGCCACGTACCATGACTCGCTGCTGTCTCCTGACAGGTATTCCCTGATCCAATGTAGTGCCTTCCCTGTTACCCTGCCTGGTCCTCCAGCTTCTGCACTAATCTCTTGTGTGGAACTGTGTCAAACGCCTTCTTACAATCCAAGAATATGCAATCTCACCCACCCTCTCTCTTGCCTTATCGCTGTCACCCTGTCGTAGAACTCCAGTAGGTTTGTGACACAGGATTTCCCGTCCCTGAAACCGTGTTGGCCGTCGTTGATAAGCTCATTCCTTTCTAGGTGCTCAACCACCCTTTCTCCTGACTATCTTCTCCATGACCTTGCATACAATACATGTCAGTGACACTGGTCTGTAGTTTAGTGCTACGTCCTGTCTCCTTTTTTAAAAATTGGAACTACATTTGCTGTCTTCCAAACCTCAGGTAGTTGCCCTGTTTCGATAGATGTGTTGAAGATCGTTGTTAGGGTACACATAGCTCCTCTGCCCTCTCTCGGACCCATGGAGAGATGTTATCTGGCCCCATCGCCTTTGAAGTATCTAGCCGCTTAGTAGCCTCTTCACTTCCTCCTCATTTGTGTGTATTGTGTCCAGCACTTGATGGTGTACCCTACCTCTCCTCCTTTCTGGAGGCCCTTCTATCTCCTCTGTGAACACCTCTTTGAATCTCATGTTGAGCTCCTCACACACTTCCCGGTCATTTCTTGTGACCTCCCCTCCTACCTTCCTCAGCCTGATCACCTGGTCCTTGACTGTTGTTCTCCTCCTGATGTGGCTGTACAGCAGCTTTGGGTCAGATTTGGCTTTTGCTGCTATGTCATTCTCGTACTGTCTTTGGGCCTCCCTTCTGATCTGTGTGTTAGTTACCATTTTGTCCTAGGCACATGTCAATTAGACACTAGGCCTGTTGTATGTATGTGTGTGTATGTGTGTGTAAGGAAACACTTCGAAATGTTTCTGCCCCACCGGGAATTGAACCCGGCCCCTCCGTGCGTGAAGCAAGAGCTTTACCACTGGGCCACCGGGGGCGTGTGTGTGTGTGTGTGTGCGCGCGCGCGTGTTGATTGCCTTTTTGTCCTGTGCACATGTCGATTGAAGGCTGGGCCTGTTGTGTGTGCGTGTGTGTGTATGTATATATGTGTGTGTATGTGTGTGTGTGTATGTGTATATGTAAGTGTGTATGTGTGACCCAACAATAAAATTTGCACCAAGAACTCATTACAGTTGTGACTGGGTGTAGACTAGTGAAGTGTTCATTGCGTTATAATTTGTTCATGATTGTAACCATGTATAAACGTAAGTAAGTAAATTTACTTACATGTTTCATTACCTTTGTAACTTGTGAGTTCATTATCTTTGTAGCTTGTTAGTTCATTACCTTTGTAACTTGCTCAGCTATCATAACTTTGGGGTCCAGTCCCTGGACCCATTATCCTTGTAATCTTTTGACTACCGCCCACAGGATGGGTATGGGTGCATAATAAAGATATCAAACTAACTTTTGATATGTTTCGTGTTCAATTGAAGACCTACTGAAACTCTACTCAAATTAAAGGACGAGAGACATAGAATAACTCAGCTACCACCTATTGTACATGAATGGTATATAATGCTGACAAGACGAAGTTAGTTTAATGTTTATTATGTAGCCCATACCCATGGTGTTGGCGGTATCCCCTACCATGGTGTTGGCGGTAGTCACCCCATACCCATGGTGTTGGCGGTAGTCACCCCATACCCATGGTGTTGGGGTGTCACCCCATACCCATGGTGTTGGCTTTGTCACCCCATACCCATGGTGTTGGCGGTAGTCACCCCATACCCATGGTGTTGGCGGTCACCCCATACCCATGGTGTTGGGAGTCACCCCCTACCCATGGTGTTGGCGTAGTCCCCCATACCCATGGTGTTGGCGGTAGTCACCCCATACCCATGGTGTTGGCGGTAGTCACCCCATACCCATGGTTTGGCGGTAGTCACCCCCTACCCATGGTGTTGGCGTAGTCACCCCATACCCATGGTGTTGGCGGTAGTCACCCCCCCCTTTTTACCCCCCCATGGTGTTGGCGGAAAAATTTTTTTCACCCCATACCCATGGTGTGGGCGGTAGTCACCCCATACCCATGGTGTGGGCGGGAGTCCCCCATACCCTGGTGTTGGCTGTGTCACCCCATACCCATGGTGTTGGCGGTAGTCACCCCATACCCATGGTGTTGGCGGTAGTCACCCCATACCCATGGTGTTGGGGTAGTCCCCCATACCCATGGTGTTGGCGGTAGTCACCCCATACCCATGGTGTTGGGGGTAGTCAACCCCAAACCCCTGGTGTTGGCGGTAGTCAGAAGATTGCACACCATATAATGGGTCCACTATTTGGGGTTAAATTTTTTTAGAAAAATTTAATTTTTTGACTTGTGCTCACCTAGTTTTGGTTGCAGGGTCGTTCATAGCTCCTGGCCCCCCTCTTCACTGGCCGCTACTGTGTTATCTTAGCCAGGCAACATATACTTTTTATTCTTACTTATTATATTTTATCATTCCTTATGAAATTATTATTAAAAAAATTTTTTTTTCATGGGCAAAAATTTTTTTCCCCCGGTAAAATTTTTTTTTTCATCGCTGGGAATAAAACCCCACCGGGCCCGGGGGGGGCTATTTTGATTATTTATGTAACTATTTATGCGTACCTGTACCTGAATACACTTACTTGGGTAACCGGGTTTAGTCACCTTACGCCAATGGAAATAAGTCACTCTGATTTTTTTGGGTTATCCTGGGTTATCTACACATTTTTTTTATGTATGATAATCTATGTAACTGTATTTGTGTATACCTGAATAAACTTAATTCCCTTTTTTTCCCCTAACAGTAAGTAGGTACCTGGGTGTTAGTCGACTGGTGTGGGTCGCATCCTGGGGACAAAATTAAAAAAATTTTTTCCCCGAAATGCCTCATAACCAGGAGCTTTCTATATAGTGTCACTGATATCAGCTATGGCCCTTTAGTTGTACATGCATGTAGAAATAAAGATTAATAATAATAATAATAATTTTAAAATTTAAAAAAGGGGGTGGTGACGAAAAAATTTTTGGGGAAATGTGGAACAGATAGCGATAAAGTTTAACGGCTTATCTAAAAAAATAGGAACCGGTATAATAATCCGATAAGGCACAATTTCTTTCATTTACCTCGTAAATAAGCCTCAATGAAAAAAAAAAAATAAAAGGTACGAGGATATTATATTTTTTTGAGATATTATGAATTTTTTTTCCCCGGTCAGTATTGCCACGCAAGATCGGCCGGTCGGGGGGGTGCAGATGAGCCCCCCTGAGAGCCATAACATTGCTCAATTACCCATTTTTTACAAACCCAAAGGGCGGAGGGGAAGGGGCCCCAAAAGGGGGACCCCAAAGGGCCCCGGTTAATGCAGTTTGAGGCGCCCCAGGCCGAGGTGGTAAAAAAAAGTGTGGTAGGGGGTGGCTCTGGTGACGTAGGCTTGTTTACGTGTACACCAGTGAGCTGTCAAATTGTCTGCAGTAAACACTGAAAAGGAAAGTTTTTTTCACTGGTGGCAGCTTCAAGGATTCCTTCCCTTTATAATGTATCTATCTTGTAGAGACTCACCGTTGTCGAGCTCCAGTTCGTCCCCCCCTAGAGGGTGTAGGTTCAGATGTGTCCAAAGGAGCTACCAGCCTCATAAGTGAAGCCTTTGTTGACAAGTTATGTTTTGTTATGTTTAAACTTTGTTTAGGTTAAATACCGAGTTTTACAGTATTATATATGTGTCTACAGTTGTTTCATTAAGCACACTTGTAAAAGACATTATCTATGCATAACTAGGGTTTTTTTCCTTATAAGAAATTTATAGTACACTGTTAGCCTACTGTTGTAAATATTATTTTTTGGGGAAACAGTTAACTAAACCATTGTTAACATGTCTGGCTCAACAAAGAAAATTTCCCCAGGGTCGAATTCTAGGCTAAACGGCATGTTGAGTTTACCTCCTCGGCGGAACTCTGATACTTTTTACTTCTTATACAAGGAAGGTGTCCAAACCCAGGAAAAATACTTATGTCCCCCCAAATTTTTATTTTAGAGGTATTATCCACGATTGTAAGTACTATTATTAGAGGAAGCTCAAAAAGGGGGGGCTGCTTGACAAGGCAAAGAAGCTATTAATCAGGGGGAAAGGGCCCTTTTTTGGGCTTCCTCTGACTGAACCTAAATACTACCATCCCTCCTCCCCTTTTCCCCCCCCCATCCTTCCCATTCCTCCTCTCTTCCTTTTCTGCTTTCAGCCTTTGGGGGGGTCCCCCCAGGCATTCTAGTTTCTAGGTTGGGGAAAGGGTATTGTTGTCCATCCCATTCCATTGGGGGGGGGTGGTGTGTAGTTTTACCGTGGAATTTGGATCATCTGGGGGTGTCCCGATCCCTCTGGTTTCCCAGGGGTGGGTTACAATGTCTTTCGGGTGATGGGTGTATTTCTGGAGGCTGCCTGTTGGATTCCGGGGGGGGTGGCCAAAGTAGGTATGCTTTGTGATGGTATCCAACCACCTTCTCTTTATCCACTGAGGGGCTCGGTGGATGTGAGGTTCTATCCCGGGTTTCCAGTTTACTAGCATGAAGGGGGGGGGATGGCATGGGTTCCATGCCTCATTTCCTACTGGCGCCCCCGATCCCCCTTTTATGCAGAGGGGGGTTTACTTCCCCCTTTTTTTTTCCCCCCCGGGGCTACCCCCCTTTTTATTTCCCCTTTTTTTTTTTTTTCCCTTTTGGGAAAAAAAAAAAAATAACCCCAACCATGGAGTCCCAAATCCATGAAACTTCTCCTCAAGACCCCTTTCTGCTGTGGCTCCCTCCAAGACCCTACCTCTTCTGTTATTAGACGATTTTAATGTTCATCATTTCCTCAAATCTCACTGTGACTTGTGGTGATCATTTGGGGGTCTTCTCACTTCTCTTCCCATCCGTTTTTTTTAAAATGGGTACCCCCAAAACCTTTTTTACCCTCGCACTCAATCTCTCTTGCATTGATATCTGTTTGCTCATCAATTGTCCAAAAAAAAGAGCTCAGTACTGTATTTTTTTATTTGAATGGTGATATTATTTCCTTATTTGCCCCGATTTCAGAGTTATATGACTCAGATGGGCTTAATTCTCTTTCCCGGAAAAAAAAAAATGTATTTTTGTTTTTTCCCGGGGGGAATTTTTAAATACAGTATTCTTGTTTACCACTGAGACAACACAGTACTATAATGAAGAATTTCCCTTATTATGAACCTTTTATTGACAGAAAAGTGTAGAAACAGCAGTAGAAGCAAGAGAAACCACCAGTGAGGGGGGGGCACCAACACAGGGAAATATGGCAGGCAGTGAAAAGTCACCAGAAAAAAGGGGTGAGCATCATTATTTTGTAGTTTTCTTGAAATTAATTTTTTAAATTTTTTAATTCCTGTCTAAGAAACATACATGAGGGAAAAAAACTTTTTTAATGGCATTAATCCGAGTGGTTTAAGTCTGGGTGACATTCAGAGAACATTTTGGGGGGGAAAACTGTATGTAGATAAGTGATTTCAAACCTTAGATAATGTACAGCATTTGCAATTTTAATACAGTAAATAGCACTATAGATAGAATACATTGAGAACCCCAGAGTACAGAAAGACAGGAATCTTTTGGGAAACCCTTGGGACTAGGAGCTTTGCTATTATGATTTTTTTTGTTACCAAATAGCATTTTTTAAATATAGGTAAAAAACATTAAAAAAATCCCCGATTTCAAACAGGTATAACATGTAACTTTTTTTAATAATCTTTCACAGTTAGTAGCTTCAGATGCAAAAATTTCATTCAGTTTTGTGGTATAGGGTAAAATTAAAGGCCTCAAATTTCGCCCCCCGGTTACTCGGCAAACATCGATGCGATAGTCCCCCTTTGGTCCAGAAAAATGCAGCAAAAAGGGTTATCTCGGGGCTGCTTCAGTGATCAAAAAAAATTTAGCTCCTCCAGGGGGTTTTTTGGGTGGTGGTACGTAAACTGTACTCTTCATGTACCCCCCCAAAAAAAAAAGTTACAAACTGTTAGGTCTCTGCAAGTGGCCTGCGGGTCACCCCGGGGGTTTAAATGTTTTTTACTAC
>WNWK01025601.1:0-28379 GCA_009830355.1 Cherax destructor | reverse complement strand
CTTGATCCACTAGGAAACCTGTTCAAGGACAGGGCCGTGGGGGCGTTAACCCCCGGAATACCTTCCAGATAGACCACAACCCTGGCTGTTTTTCCCCCACCAAAATTACCTGGTCGTTTTCTCCCACCATCCTGGCCATTTTCAATCACTACCACCCTGGGTCTGAAGAATTGAGACACTTATGCAACATATGGGAATCTTTATTAAAGAAACGTTTCGCCACACAGTGGCTTCATCAGTCCAATACAAAGCAGGAAGGTATAAGGAGAGAAGGAGATTGAGGTAATCAGTCCCTCAGCCTGGAATCGATGTGTTCAGTCCATCACATCGATTCCAGGCTGAGGGACTGATTACCTCAAACTCCTCTCCTTATACCTTCCTGCTTTGTATTGGACTGATGAAGCCACTGTGTGGCGAAACGTTTCTTCAATAAAGATTCCCATATGTTGCATAAGTGTCTCAATTCTTCAACTTGTCGGTTTTCAAATATTTATCACCCCTGGGTCTCTTCTCCACCACCCTGGATCTTTTCCCTCACTACCCTGGGGCAGGGAAGGAATTTTATTCCACTGGTTCACACATTTTTCCTACTAGGGAAGAGTGCCTGACCCCAGGGTCACCTTGACCGTTGGCACCACCATTAAATGGAGGAAGAGAAGGGGTTTGCCTAACGGATTCTCCCACCCTTGAAGGCTGGGAATGCCATCAACGTCTTTTTTTACTGGATCAGTGTTCTTTCCTTGCCGTCTTTGGCAACTAAGCCTAGGGCCAGGCCCAGGCATACGATTCTGAACGCCGAGAGCGGCAGTTTTCCTTTTCAAACCAGACTAAATATAAGACGTTCACTATATCCAACGAAGGGTGTACCCATGACACTAATTCCGACCTATAACTTGAAAAGCGATTCAACGCCTAGTTTTAAGGTCCGCAGTGTGGGAGTACTGGAGAGTCATTTAAGTTATCTGTGGATCTCTGGACCTAATATAATAATATCTTTATTTACTACAAGTACATGTACATGGTATACAGGCCTAGCTGACATTACTACTATATAGAAAGTCCCTTGTTATGCTGAGCATTTCGGGCAAATTAGATGTGTCCCAGGATGCGACCCACACCAGTCGACTAACACCCAGGTACCCATTTTACTGATGGTGAACATAGACAACAGGTGTAAAGAAACACGCCCAATGTTTCTTCCCTGGCTGGGAATCGAACCCAGGCCCTCGCAGTGTGAAGCGAGAGCTTTAGCCAGCAAGCCACCAGAGCCTCTTCCCTACACCGAACTCAGTCAGGTGTAGTAAAGGTGACCTTATAGGCCTTAACCGTCCATGGTGTAAGTGAGTATTATCCACAAAGATTTGGATGACATTCAAATATGCCCGCTCATTAGGCAAAACAGAAGTGAATGGATAACTTGCCCTGAATGTCTTTAGTACCGCTACTCGTTGGTTAATCTCGCGACTTTGTTCAGTGTAGAATGCGATCCATAATCTTGTGCAAGGTAGGTAGGGACCTAGCATAGGCAGAAGCCAATGAGAGTCCAAGAGAGGGTCATCAGCGTGTCAACTAAAGGACCCCAATGGAAATAAGTCACTTTGATTTTTGGGGGTTATCCTTAGTAATTTAGACATGTTACTGTGTATAATTTGTGTATCTGTACTTCAATAAACATACTAACCACGGGCGGCAAGTGGCCATCAGGCCAGAGTACATTGCACTAGACAGCGTGCTGGATATTTGGGCCTGGGTATGGACCAGGCACCAGGTGTCAACAGAGACATCGGAATGGTAAGTAACCAGAAGCCAATACACTTAGCAGTACACAGCCCTGTCGAAGGAAAAACTCCACACAAATAGCTAAACCTGGAATGACTGGAGTTAAGCGTACACTAGACTGATCAGGGGATTAATTATTAGTCTTAGTCAAGAACCCATAATTATTGATAAAACTGGGTCTTTTCCCCCCACCACCACCCTGGGTCTTTTCCCCCACCACCACCCTGGGTCTTTTCCCCCCACCACCACCCTGGGTCTTTTCCCCCCACCACCACCCTGGGTCTTTTCCCCACCACCACCCTGGGTCTTTCCCCCACCACCACCCTGGGTCTTTTCCCCACCACCACCCTGGGTCTTTCCCCCACCACCACCCTGGGTCTTTTCCCCCCACCACCCTGGGCCTTTTCCCCCACCACCACCCTGGGCCTTTTCCCCACCACCACTCTGGGCCTTTTCCCCACCACCACTCTGGGCCTTTTCCCCACCACCACTCTGGGCCTTTTCCACCACCCCTTTCCACCACCACTCTGGGCCTTTTCCCCACCACCACTCTGGGCCTTTTTCCCCACCACCACTCTGGGCCTTTTTCCCCACCACCACTCTGGGCCTTTTCCCCACCACCACTCTGGGCCTTTTTCCCCACCACCACTCTGGGCCTTTCCCACCACACTCTGGGCCTTTTCCCCACCACCACTCTGGGCCTTTTCCCCACCACCACTCTGGGCCTTTTCCCCACCACCACTCTGGGCCTTTTTCCCCACCACCACTCTGGGCCTTTTTCCCCACCACCACTCTGGGCCTTTTTCCCCACCACCACACTGGGCCTTTTTCCCCACCACCACTCTGGGCCTTTTCCCACCACCACTCTGGGCCTTTCCCCACCACCACTCTGGGCCTTTTCCCCACCACCACTCTGGGCCTTTTCCCCACCACCACTCTGGGCTTTTCCCCACCACCAACTGGGTCTGTTTCCCCACCACCACCCTGGGTCTGTTTACCCACCACCACCCTGGGTCTGTTTCCCCACCACCACCCTGGGTCTGTTTCCCCACCACCACCCTGGGTCTGTTTCCCCACCACCACCCTGGGTCTGTTTCCCCACCACCACCCTGGGTCTGTTTCCCCACCACCACCCTGGGTCTGTTTACCCACCACCACCCTGGGTCTGTTTACCCACCACCACCCTGGGTCTGTTTACCCACCACCACCACCACCCTTGATCTTTTCCCCCACTACCACCCTAGGCCTTTTCCCCAACACCACCACCCTGGGTCTTTACCCACCACCACCTTGGCCTTTTCTCCACCACCCTGGGTGTTTCCTACCCACCCTGGCCGTTTTTCCCACCACCAACCTGGTGGCATTCCCCCACCACTACCACACTGGGCGTTTCCTACCCACCCTGGCCGTTTTCCCACCACCACCCTGGTGGCAATCCTCCACCACTACCACCCTGGGTGTGTTCCCCCATCGTCCTGGGTGTTCCCCTCCATCATCATACTGGGAATTTTCCCCACCAACATCCTGGGCGTTTTCCCCCCCACCATCATCCTGGGCGTTTTCCCCCCACCATCATCCTGGGCGCTTTCCATAACTACTACCACCCTGGGTGTTTTTCCCCATCACCCTGGGCGTTTTCCCTCACAACCACGACCCTGGGTGTTTTCCCTCGCCACTACCACCCTGGGTGTTTTCCCTCACCACTATCACCCTGGGTGTTTTTCCCCATCATCACCCTGGGCGTTTTCCCCCATCATCACCCTGGGCGTTTTCCCTCACCATCACCCTGGGCGTTTTCCCCCACCACCACGACCCTGTGTGTTTTCCCTCGCCACTACCACCCTGGGTATTTCCCCCCACCACTACCACTAACGACCCCTTTCAAGGCAGACGAAATTGCAGCCCAGGAGAATATACAGAGAACCTTCGCGGCACACATAAGTACGATAAAGCTCCTAAATTACTGGGAACGGTTTAAGAACATAAGAACATAAGAAAGAAGGAACACTGCAGCAGGCCTACTGGCCCATGCGAGGCAGGTCCAAATCTCCAACGGCTTAAGCCAATGCCCCCGACCCAGCCAGGTCAGGTTACATTCACTTAAGGAAGGAGCACGGCATCTGACCTAGTAGCACAAACTAGTCAGGTACAACTCACACCCACCCGCACCCACTCATATATTTATCTAGCCTATTTTTAAAACTACACAACGTTTTAGCCTCTATAACTGTACTCGGGAGTTTGTTCCATTCATCGACAACTCTATTACCAAACCAATGCTTTCCTATATCCTTCCTGAATCTGAATTTATCCAACTTAAAGCCATTGCTGCGAGTCCTGTCAATACTAGATATTTTTAGCACGCTATTTACATCCCCTTTATTTATTCCTGTTTTCCATTTATACACCTCAATCATATCCCCCTAATTCTACGCCTTTCTAGAGAGTGCAGATTCAGGGCCCTCAGTCTATCCTCATAGGGAAGATTTCTGATACATGGAATCAACTTAGTCATCCTCCTTTGTACGTTTTCCAGAGCATTTATATCCATTCTGTAATACGGTGACCAAAACTGTGCAGCATAATCTAGATGAGGCCTAACCAAGGATATATAGAGTTGAAGAACAACCTGAGGACTCCTATTATTTATGCTTCTTGATATGAAGCCAAGGATTCTGTTTGCTTTATTGCGAACACTTATGCACTGCTGTCTAGGTTTTAGATTACTGCTAACCAGAACTCCTAAATCCTTTTCGCAATCAGTAGTATTAAGATCTACATTATTTAGTTTATATGTGGCATGGTTATTGTCCTGTCAATATTTAGAACTTTGCATTTATCTATATTAAACTGCATCTGCCACTTCTCCGACCACTGCATCAGTCTATTCAAATCTTCCTGGAGTGCTCTAATGTCCTCATTTGAATGAATTGGACGGCCTATTTTGGTGTCATCGGCAAACTTGCTTATGTCGCTATTTATTCCCTCATCTATGTCGTTTATGTAGATTTGAACAACAAGGGCCCAATACTGACCCCTGTGGAACACCGCTTGTGACACTTCCCCACTCTGATTTCTCCCCATTTATGCAAACTCTCTCTGCCTATTTGTCAACCATGCCTCTATCCAGGAAAAATTTCTCCTCCTATTCCGTGTGCCTTAATTTTCCTCAATAGTCTCTGATGTGGGACTCTATCAAAAGCCTTACTGAAGTCCATATACACAACATCATATTCATTACCATGATCTACCTCCTCAAATACCTTAGTGAAAAAAGTTATTAAATTTGTAAGGCAGGAACGCCCTTTTGTAAAACCGTGCTGAGATTCATTGATTAATTTATGCTTTTCAAGATGGCTACGAATTGCCTCGGCTATTATTGATTCCATAAATTTTCCCACTATGGAGGTTAGGCTTATTGGTCTATAGTTCGAAGCTAAGGACCTGTCTCCTGCTTTGAAAATAGGTATTACATTTGCAATTTTCCACTTATCTGGCACCATGCCAGTTTGCAGTGATATGTTGAAAAGATTAGCCATAGGTTTGCTAAGCTCCTCTTTACATTCCTTTAGAACCCTTGCATACAGTTCATCAGGGCCTGGGGATTTGTTAGGTTTTAATTTATCTATTTGTCTAAGGACCATGTCACTTGTGACCCTAATCATGCATAGTTTACTATCATCCTGTTCTACATAATTTATTATTTCTGGAATATCGCTGGTATCTTCCTGTGTAAAAACTGAGAGGAAGTAAGTGTTAAAAATTCTACACATTTCCTTATCACTGACGGTGAGCTGACCTGAGTAACTTTTGAGTGGGCCTATCTTGTCCCTAATCTTACTTCTGTATACCTGAAAAAATCCTTTTGGGTTAGTCTTCGATTCTCTTGCAACTTTAACCTCATAGTCTCTTTTTGCTTTTCTTATTCCTTATTCTTATTCTTATTCTTATTCCTTTTAAGTCCCTGGATTTGTATTCCCTGGAATGCAGGCGAGAAAGATGCATGACAATATACACTTGAAAAATCCTAGAGGGATTAGTCCCAAATTTGCACACGAAAATCACTCCCTACGAAAGCAAAAGACTGGGCAGGAGATGCAACATTTCCCCAATGAAAAGCAGGGGCGCCACGAGTACACTAAGAGACAACACAGTAAGTGTTAGGGGCCCAAGACTATTCAACTGCCTCCCAGCATACATAAGGGGATTTACCAACAGGCACCTAAAGTCAGTACCTGACCAACCGGGCTGTGGTTCGTACGTCAGTTTGCGTGCGGCCAGCAGTAACAGCCTGATTGATCAGACCCTGATCCAATACGAGGCCAGGCCACAGACTGGACCCCTCATTTACACCTACACTCACCCAAATGACTGTAAACATGAAATTCCTAATACATATAGCTATTGCCTAATAAATCTCAAGCTAGTCCTAAGTTTGCCTGAGATACTCCAATGTAGGAGCTAGAATACAAACTGTGTATCATAATACAAACTGTGTATCATGCCAATACTAATTTTACAAATTGTTATATTCTTAAATGTTCTGAACTACCTCACTACTGCGAATCTATTTAATCATTTGTAATGGGTGTTTTCCCCTACCACCACCACCCTGTGTGTTTTCCCCTACCACCACCACCCTGGGTGTTTTCCCCTACCACCACCACCCTGGGTGTTTTCCCCTACCACCACCACCCTGGGTTTTCCCCTACCACCACCACCCTGGGTTTTCCCCTACCACCACCACCCTGGGTGTTTTCCCCTACCACCACCACCCTGGGTGTTTTCCCCTACCACCACCACCCTGGGTGTTTTACCCTACCACCACCACCCTGGGTGTTTTACCCTACCACCACCACCCTGAGTGTTTTACCCTACCACCACCACCCTAGGTGTTTTCCCCTACCACCACCACCCTGGGTGTTTTCCCCTACCACCACCACCCTAGGTGTTTTCCCCTACCACCACCACCCTAGGTGTTTTCCCCTACCACCACCACCCTGGGTGTTTCACCCCACCATCCCGTCTCTCTCCACCACCCCCCTGGGTGTTTCTCCCCACCATCCCGTCTCTCCCACCACCTCCCTGGGTGTTTATCCCCACCATCCCGTCTCTCCCCACCACCTCCCTGGGTGTTTCACCCCACCATCCCGTCTCTCCCCACCACCACCCGGGATGTTTCTCTCCACCATCCCGTCTCTCCCCACCACCACCCTGGATATTTCTCCCCACCACCACCCTGGATATTTCTCCCCACCATCCTCTCTCCGCATCACCAACCTGGGTGTTTCTCCCCACCACGCCATCTCTCCCCACCACCACCCTGGAGTATTGTCTCAGCCTCCGTAGCGCCACCAGACTAACATGAGAGAAGTCATTATTAAGGAGCCAGAGGTCAAGTTAGAGCGGGAGGTCGCCGGTTACTCTCTAAAAACAGGACCTCCAACACTATCAGCAATCCACCAATCAAAGCGCTCAGTCTATATGACGTCACGCACGTTCAGCCACGTGATTGGTGGAGTGCTGGGTGTGTGGCTCACCCCCCTCCCTCCCTCCCTCCATCAACCTCACTCCCTTCAGTGTACACTAAGTCTCCGGCCTTATACGTCTTACAATTCAAACTACAAATAATTTTTCCTACTGACTTACTCTTAAGATCTGAAAATGGCAGCTAAATTATTCATAGTAACAACAAAACCTGAGGAAATATGATAAAAATGTAAACGTTATATGCCATTACATATAACTAGAAGTCATGACTTAATGTAGGTATGATGACGTGGTATAGTGGAGATGAGTTGAGGGTGTAGTGGAGATGAGTTAACTAGTGATGAGAGGCACACTAGGGATGTCGAGGCCTCCACGAGATGTGTACTAATCTGCACGTCCTCTTACACTTTCTTACCTTTATTCGCGGCTTCATGACTGACTTCAAATACCCAGCGATTTTCCAGTGATGCACTTTCTCCCTTGTCTAAATTATCCAGACCATGAAGGCTGTCAACGCGATAGAAACGTCTAGCAACTCGAGACATGATTTGAGAGAATGGAGCAACAACTATCACTGCCCGTCGCCGCCGCTGCCGTCGGCACACTGAGGGACCTCTGGTGTGTGTGTCCCTAACTACCCTCACAGTCCTGGCTGCCTGGCGCAGACGCAAACACTACCACCACAAGCATCAATATAGTGAAAACTCTAGTATTATCTGTCTACAGTCTGAAGGTGATAACTAATAGTATTTAAAGATGAATCTTACATTTGTCAACCAACTTACTGTAATACCTGGTAGAGCCGTGGTTAGCGCGATCAACTCCCACCCAGAAGACCTGGGCTAGAACCCCACTACGAGGCAGGACGTATGGGCAAGACTAACCTACTTTCCTGTTACCTAACAGTAAATAGATACCCGCGAGTTAGTCGGCTATAGTTGGTCGCATCCTGGGAAAGGACATAAAGAGGTTCCAAAGAAATTAGGCACACTGTTTGGCTGTATAGGGTTATCCTCGGTTACTAACCTCTCCAGGTTAATACATTCTTCAACTGTGTATATAAGGCCTAGGAAACTCCGATTTGACTTGTCTTAGGAGCAAGTATTTATATATGCGATATACTGTGGGAGTAAGCAGTCGGACACGCTTATTATATATTAAAAAATTACATTGACATCAATACATTTAGAAGAGTGCAGATTAATGAAAACATGGAAGGTAAGTATTGAGGATGGCCAGACTATGAGAACATCATGTTACTATATAATAATGTATTCTTAGAGGACGAGGCTTCACCGTGCCAACATGATGAAGAAACAAGGCAAGCAATGTCACTATCTCACTGATATATATAACTTACATGACTATGTGTACCAAAAAGTCATTCCCTCAACCAGGGTAAATTTTGGTATAGCCAGTAACTGGATGGGTGCCCACACAGCCTATCCCTTTACCCTGATTTCCGTTATTCCTCTACACGACAAATAATAAGTCTATATACTATACCTGGAGTATACATGGAGAGGGTTTCGGGGGTCAACGCCCCTGCGGCCAGGTCTATGACCAGACGTCATGGTGGATCAGGGGATGATCAACCAGGCTGTTACTGTTGGCCGCGGGGGTCATCGCCCCCGCGGCCCTGTCTGTGACCAGGCCTTATGGTGGATCAGGGCCTGATCAACCAGGCTGTCACTGTTGGCCGCACGCAACCCGACGTACGAACCACAGCCCGGCTTGTCAGGTACTGACTTTAGGTGCCTGTCCAGTGCCTGCTTGAAAACAACCAGGGGTCTATTGGTAATCCCCTTATGTATGCTGGAAGGCAGTTGAACAGTCTTGGGCCCCTGACACTTATTATGTTGTCTCTTATCGTGCTAGTGCCGGGGCGCCACTTTTCATTGCGGGGATGTTGTATCGTCTACCGAGTCTTTTGTTTTCATAGGGAGTGATTTTCGTGTGCAAGTTTGGTATTAATCCCTCTAGGATTTTCCAAGTGTATATAATCATGTATCTCTCCCGCCTGCGTTCTAGGGAGTACAGGTTGAGGAACTTCAAACGTTCCCAGTAATTTAGGTGGTTTATCGCAGTTATGCGTGCCGTGAAGGTTCTCTGCACATTTTCTAGGTCAACAATTTCACCTGCCTTGAAAGGTGTTGTTAGTGTGCAGCAAAATTCCAGCCTAGATAGAACAAGCGACCTGAAGAGTGTAATCATGAGTGTAATCATGGGTTCTCATTATCCATCCTGTCTTTTTTCTAGCAGATGTGATTGATACACTGTTATGATCTTTGAAGGTGAGATCCTCTGACATTATCACTCCCAGGTCTTTTACAATAGTTTTTCACTCTATTGTGTGGTTGGCATCTGATATAGTTTTAATTTCCTCATGTTTTCCATATCGGAGTAATTGAAATTTCTCATCATTGAACTTTATATTGTTTTCTGCGACCCATTTAAAGATTTTGTTGATGTCCGCCTGGAGTCTTGCAGTGTCTTCAATGGAGGACACTGTCATGCAAATTCGGGTGTCATCTGCAAAAGAAGACATGGTGCTTTGGCTTACATTCCTGTCTATGTCTGATATGAGGATGAATAACAGAATGGGAGTGAGTACTGTGCCTTGTGAAACAGAGCTTCTACTCTTTGTGTTCTATTTGTTAGGAAATTATAGATCCATCAACCAACTTTTCCTGTTATTCCTTTATCACGCACTTTGTGCGCTATTACACCATGGTCACACTTGTCAAAGGCTTTTGCAAAGTCTGTGTAAATTACATCTGCATTCTGTTTGTCTTCTAGAGCAGCCAGGACCTTGTCATAGTGGTCCAGTAGTTGGGATAGGCAGGAGTGACCTGCTCTAAAACCATGTTGCCCTGGGTTGTGTAACTGATGGGTATCTAGATAGCTGGCTATCTTGCTTCTGAGAACCCTTTCAATGTTTTTTTTATGATATGGGACGTTAGCGCTATCGGTATGTAGTTCTTTGCTATTGCTTTACTGCCCCCTTTGTGGAGTGGGGCTATGTATATTGTTTTTAGCAGCTGTGGGACGACCCCAGTGTCAATGGTCCCTCTCCATAGGATGGTAAAAACATATGATAGGGGCTTCTTGCAGTTCTTGATGCACACGGAGTTCCATGAGTCTGGGCCTGGGGCAGAGTGCATGGGCATGTCATTTATCGCCTTTTCGAAGTCATTTGGCGTCAGGATAATATCAGATAGGTTTGGGTCTACCAAATTCTATGTCTCTCTCATAAAATATTCATTTAGGTCATCGACTCTCAGTCTGGTTAGCGGCTCGCTAAAAACCGAGTCATACACACACAACCCGCACATATAAAAAAGAGAGGAGCTTACGACGACGTTTCGGTCTGACTTGGACCATTTACAAAGTCACACTAACACAAAGGACGAATCGAATAAGTTCAGGTAAGATCCCAATGGGATGGGCGGGGAAGACGGTACAGACGAAGAATAGCGCTGGAGAGGAGTCTTCTTAGTCGTAGAAATAGAGCCAGGGCTTAACCCAGCAGCTAAGGCGATCGTGGGGCAGACTTGAGAACAGGAATAGCAGGCTCTCCTGTTGATGAGACTTCTGTGGGGTGAGCGGGGAGGGCGGGACAGGCGAAGATTAGCGCTAGAGAGGAGTGTAGAAGTTGAGCCACGGCTTAACCCAGCAGCTAAGGCGAAAGTGGGTCAGAGGGGAGAACAGCTCAAGGTACCTGACATAGAATCAAAAGGTTATTTGTAAATAGGGTTAGGAGCAGGTTCATACAAGGAATAGAAAAGGTTGTGTTGGTTTGTGGGTCTACGAATGTCTTCGTCAAGGAGAGAGGTCCAGTAGTCATGTCGTGTCTCAAGTTTGTCTATCTGTCTGTCACTGAGAGTCTTCCAGTACAGATTCAGCGCAGGGATGTCTAACTGGGTATGGAGAGACTCGCTTGTGGCGAAGTCCTCCCATCTAACATCAAGCACCCAGCGCAGAGCCTTGTTCTGGACACGCTGCAGTTTAAGTAAGTTTGTTTTGGCTGCAAGAGAGAGGGCTAGAGGAGAGTAAGTTATCAGCGGACGTATTAGGGATTTGTAGAGGTGTAGTTTGGTGCGTTGGGAGGCATGTTGCAGCTTGTAGAGGCCCGCAAGGGCCTTACTAGCTACTGCATGCTTTGAGTGAATGTGTCTGTTTAAGCAAAGGAGGTAGTCAAGATTAATGCCAAGGACTGTGACAGATTGTGTGATGGGGATATAGGTGCGGGTGTCAGCTGTTCTGAGCTCGACAGGTAATGGAGGATCACGTTTCCTATAGTTAAAATATGTAATGCTGGATTTAGCTGCATTGGTTTTGATCCTCCATTTTTGTTCTCAGAAGGCAATCCTGTCGACCTCATTCTGTGTTTTGTGTGAGAGTGTATCTATATTGGCGTGAGTGGTGAGTTGTGTAGTGTCGTCTGCATAGGCTAGTGTGATGGCGTTGTGGTATACAGGTGTTGGAATCTCGTTAGTGTATAAAATGTAGAGGGTAGGGGAGAGGACAGATCCCTGGGGTACTCTAGCATTTAGTGTGAAGTAGTCAGAGTAGCAGCCTTGGAATTTGATTCTCATTGTGCGGCCGTCAAGGAAGTTGCAGAGGAGTTTACGAATAGTGAGAGGCAGGTTAAAGTTAGTGCAGAGTTTGTGTTTGAGCCCTACATGCCAGACAGTGTCAAAAGCTTTTTCAACGTCTTTTGCAACCAGGGCTGTCCTGTTTCTTTGTTTTGTGTTTATGTGGATGTAGTTGAGAATGATGTTAATGGCAGCCTGTGTAGATCTGCGAGTTCTGAAGCCAAACTGGCCGTTAGAAAGAAGTGAGTTGTGTTCCAGGTATCTGCGAAGACGATGGTTGATGAGTTTTTCAAAGAGTTTACCTAATGTTTCGAGGAGGCTGATAGGGCGATAGTTTCTAGGGTCAGAGTGGTCTTTATTGGGTTTGGGAAGGAGGATAGCGGTAGCAGCTTTGAAGAGTGAAGGGAAGTAACCAGAAGCAAGGGAGGCATTGAGGAGGTTTGTGTAGGAAGTAATGATAGAGTCAGGAAGGTGTTTTAGGATAATATGGTTTAGGCCAGAGGCACCAGGAGCCTTGGGAGGAAGGTGTCTGAGGAGAGTTTTAATGTCTGTGTTGGTGAAAGGAGTGTCGAGTTCTTGGGAGGAGGTAAGGGAGTCCAGATGGATGTGGCTGTCTGGTGTTGTTTCGTGTGTGTGTGTAGTGTTCCAGTGTTCTATGTTCGGAATGTGTTGGATGGCGTTAGGGTGGGGTGGGTGAGGGTGGAAGATGTTCTCCCAGATGTGTTTGAAGATGTTTGTAGCAGCCTGCGGGTCTGAGATGTGTGTGTTGTTGTGGGTGATGTGTTTGAATTTGTTGGTGGGAGTGGTACCTCTGATTTTTTTGATAAAGTTCCAGAAGGCTTTGGAGTTTTTAATTCGTTGTTTGTCTGCTTGTAGTATGAGCTGTGACCAATGAGAGTTGTGGTCTTGGTCTAGACTGTGTAGAATGTTGTTTCTGAGGTAAGTGAGATCTAATCGGACTTGATTAAATCTATGTGTGTTGTAGAGGAAGCGGTTGTGGTAGCAGATAATTGATCTTCTTGTTCTGATTGAGGGTTTGAAAGAATAACGAGTGGTGTGAGTTTTCTTTGGTATTGCGGAATTGGCTGCTTGTGTAATGGTGTCTTGGATGAGATCAAGTTGAGTGTCAATGTCAGAGATAGGTTTGTTGTTGTAGTCATAGGTGAGGTTAGTATTATCTATGTGTTGTTTGAAAGCATCCCAGTCAGCGTTCTTGTAGGAGAAGGAAGGTCTGGCTGGGATGAGGATAGGGTTGGAAGAGATGTGTAAGATGACTGGGATGTGATCAGAGCCTGTAATAGGGCCAGGTGAGATGTAGTGTTGGAAGAGAGAGCTAGCTCGGTTTGCCAGAATGATATCGGGTTTGCCTTGGCCCATGTGGTTGTAGAAGGTGTTGAAGTCTGGGCCGAGGACAGGTAGAAGGGGTATTTATAGGCAGGCAGACAGGGGAGGGCACAAGAAAGTGGTGGAGGGATAATAATGGAGGTAGTAGTGGAAGTGGTAGTAGTAGTAGTAGTGGAGTCAGTCATATTCTAGGAAAGGAGCACTGCAATGAAGCTGGCAGCCCGCATAGGGTAAGGACAAGAACACAGAGGGTGAAAAAATGAAAATAAAATAAAGAAGGACAAATACAAGGCATAAGAAAAGAAAGAAAACCCAGAGGAGAAAGGAGAAAGAGGAGAAGGAGGAAGAGATAGAAGGGAAAATAATCAGGTTAAGTCACGGGTGTTCTGAAGTTTGGAGCATTTAACAATGTAATGGGAGAGGAAAGCATCTACAGAGACAAAGCCAGGGCTAAGATTCATACAGGGAAAGTTGTGTATAAGGGAGTCATATTGGGACTTGAGTAGCTCACTCATTTCCTTGTTGTCATCTGTGTAGGACCCATCTCGTCTAAGTAAGGACCCAATACTGGATGTTGTTCTCGACTTTGATTTGGCCTAAGAAAAGAAATATTTTGGGTTTCTTTCAATTTCATTTATGGCTTTTAGTTCTTCCTGCGTATCTTGGCTCCTGTAAGATTCCTTTAACTTTAGTTCGATGTTTGCTATTTCTCTGACCAGTGTCTCCCTACGTATTACAAATATATTGGTCTCCTTTAGCCGTTCTGTTATTCTTTGCCTTCGCCTGTATAGGGAGCGCCTTTCTCTTTCTAGCTTTTTCTTAAAGGAATATGCTTTGAGCATACCTCAAGTGCCACAGAGTTAATTTGTTCTAGACATAGGTTTGAGTCCGTATTGCTTAGGCTATCATCCCAGTTTATATCATTTAGGACCTGGTTTACTTGGTCCCACCTTATGTTTTTGTTATTGAAGTTGAATTTGGTGAAAGCTTCCTTGTGACTGACCACATTTTGTCGGTCTGGGCTCCCCCACCCCCGGCATATATGTATGTACCTCTATTATGTTGTGATCTGAGTATATTGTTTTTGATATGGTAATATTTCGTATCAGATCATCATTGTTTGTGAAGATGATGTCCAGTGTATTCTCCAATCTTGTTGGCTCTATTATTATAGGCATGTACCTCTTCTAACTTCGTTACATAGAACACATAACACAGAAGAAACCAGTAACCTAACAAACACTGCAGTTACCTAACAAACACTGCAGTTACCTAACAAACACTGCAGTTACCTAACAGACACTGCAGTAACCGAACAAACGCTGCAGTAACCTAACAGATAAACAGACACTGCACTAACCTAACAGACACTGCACTAACCTAACAGACACTGCACTAACCTAACAGACACTGCAGTAACCAAAATAAAATGCAGTAACCTAACAGACACTGCAGTAACCTAACAGACACTGCACTAACCTAACAGACACTGCAGTAACCTAAAAGAAAATGCAGTAACCTAACAGACACTGCACTAACCTAACAGACACTGCACTAACCTAACAGACACTGCACTAACCTAACAGACACTGCAGTAACCTAAAAGAAACTGCAGTAACCTAGCAGTCACTGCAGTAACTTAGCAGTCACTGCAGTTACCTAGCAGTCACTGCAGTAACTTAGCAGTCACTGCAGTTACCTAGCAGTCACTGCAGTAACCTAGCAGTCACTGCAGTTACCTAGCAGTCACTGCAGTAACCTAGCAGTCACTGCAGTAACCTAGCAGTCACTGCAGTAACTTAGCAGTCACTGCAGTATCCTAGCAATCACTGCAGTAACTTAGCAGTCACTGCAGTTACCTAGCAGTCACTGCAGTAACCTAGCAGTCACTGCAGTTACCTAGCAGTCACTGCAGTAACTTAGCAGTCACTGCAGTAACCTAGCAGTCATCTAACAACACTGCAGCTAACACTGATACACTGCAGTACACACGCAGTCACGCAGTACACAGCACTGCATAACTAACCTGCTACCACAGCACTGCGTACCAACCTAGTACCAACCTGCGACACAGCTGCACCAAGCACTGCAGTACTAGCACTGCGTACCACACACTGCAGTACTACAGTCACTGCAGTAACTACAGTCACTGCGTAACCTACAGCACTGCAGAACTAAGTCTGCAGTACCAGATCACTGCAGTACCTGCAGTCACTGCAGTAACCTAGCAGTCACTGCTATGCAGTCACTGCAGACTAGCAGTCACTGCAGTACTAGCAGTCACTGCAGTAACCTACAGTCACTGCAGTACTAATCACTGCGTACCTAGCAGTCACTGCAGTAACTAGCGTCACTGCGTAACCACAGTCACTGCAGAACAGCCTGCAGTATGCAGCACTGCATCCATCACTGCATACTAGCAGTCACTGCGACCTACAGTCACTGCAGTACGCAGTCACTGCAGTACCTACAGTCCTGCAGTAACTAGCATCACTGCAGTAACTAGAGTCACTGCAGTACTACAGTCACTGCAGTACAGCAGTCACTGCAGTAACTAGCAGTCACTGCAGTAACCTTGCAGTCACTGCAGTAACTACAGTCACTGCAGTAACCTAGCAGTCACTGCAGTAACTACGTCCTGATACCTAGCAGTCACTGCAACCTAGCAGTCACTGCAGTAACCTAATCACTGCAGTAACCTACAGTCACTGCAGTACCTAGCAGTCACTGCAGTACAGAGTCACTGCAGTACTAGCAGTCACTGCAGTAACCTAGCAGTCACTGCAGTACCTAGCAGTACTGCAGTAACTAGCATCACTGCAGTACTAGCAGTCCTGCAACCTAGCAGTCACTGCAGTAACCTAGCAGTCACTGCAGTAACCAGCAGTCACTGCAGTACCTGGTCCTGCAGTAACTCAGTCACTGCAGTACCTGCAGTCACTGCAGTAACTGCAGTCACTGCAGTCAGCAGTCACTGCAGTACCTGCAGTCACTGCGTACCGCAGTCACTGCAGTAACCTAGCAGTCACTAACCTAGCAGTCACTGCAGTAACTAGAGCACTGCAGTCGAGTGATTGAATAGACTGATGCAGTAATAGCAGTGCAATGCAGTCATAGTAAGATCCTGCAGTTCTAAGTTGCAGACCATACATACTGCAGTATATCTGCAGTTACCTACAGTCACTGCAGTAACCTGCAGCACTGCAGTACTAGCAGTCACGCGTACCTAGCATCACTGCAGAACTTAGCAGTCACTGCAGTTACCAGCAGTCAACTGCAGTACTGCAGTACTGCAGTACCTAGCAGTCACTGCAGTAACCTGGCAGATCACTGCAGTACCAGTCACTGCAGTAACCTAGCAGTCACTGCAGTACCTAGCACACTGCGTAACTGCGTCACTGCAGTTACCTAGCAGTCACTGCAGTAACCTAGCAGTCACTGCAGTAACCTAGCAGTCACTGCAGTAACCTAGCAGTCACTGCAGTAACCTAGCAGTCACTGCAGTAACCTAGCAGTCACTGCAGTAACCTAGCAGTCACTGCAGTAACCTAGCAGTCACTGCAGTAACCTAGCAGTCACTGCAGTAACCTAGCAGTCACTGCAGTAACCTAGCAGTCACTGCAGTAACCTAGCAGTCACTGCCGTAACATTAGAGCACTCCATGATGATTTGAATAGACTGATGCAGTGAATGGAGAAGTGGCAGATGCAGTTTAATATAGATAAATGCAAAGTTCTAAATGTTGGGCAGGACAATAACCATGCCACATATAAACTGAATAATGTAGATCTTAATACTTGTGATTGCGAGAAGGATTTAGGAGTTCTGGTTAGCAATCTGAAACCAAGACAACAGTGCATAAGTGTTCGCAATAAAGCTAAAAGAATCCTTGGTTTCATATCAAGAAGTATAAATAATAGAAGTCCTCAGGTTGTTCTTCAACTCTATATATCTTTGGTTAGGCCTCATTTAGATTATACTGCACAGTTCTGGTCACCGTATTACAGAATGGATATAAATGCAATGGAAAACGTACAGAGGAGGATGACAAAGTTGATCCCATGTATCAGAAATCTTCCCTATGAGGATAGACTGAGGGCCCTGAATCTGCACTCTCTAGAAAGGCGTAGAATTATGGGGGATATGATTGAGGTGTATAAATGGTAAACAGGAATAAATAAAGGGGATGTAAATAGCGTGCTGAAAATACCCAGCCAAGACAGGACTCGCAGCAATGGTTTCAAGTTGGAAAAATTCAGATTCAGGAAGGATATAGGAAAGCACTGGTTTGGTAATAGAGTTGTGGATGAGTGGAACAAACTCCCGAGTACCGTCATAGAAGCTAAGACGTTGTGTAGTTTTAAAAATAGGTTAGATAAATACATGAGTGGGTGTGGGTGGGTGTGAGTTGGACCTGACTAGCTTGTGCTACTAGGTCAGATGCCTACTAATTCCCTAAGTGGAAGTGACCTGACTACCTGGAGTTTACCTGGAAAGGATTAACTCCAGGTGCTTATTGCTTGGGTAGCATTGTAAATTGGGTTGCGCAAATATCCGGTTAGTGGGATGGATTATGAAGGACCTGCCTAGTATGGGCCAACAAGCCTGCTGCAGTGTTCCTCCTTTCTTATGTTCTTATGACACTTTTCAGGTCGCTTGTTCTATCTAGGCTGGAATATTGCTGCACACTAACTGCACCTTTCAAGGCGGGTGAAATTGCTGACCTAGAAAATGTGCAGAGAACCTTCACGGCACATATAACTGCGATAAACCACCTCAGTTACTGGGAACGCTTGAAGTTCCTAAACCTGTACTCTCTAGAACGCAGGCGGGAAAGATACATTGTTATATACACGTGGAAATATACACATGGAAAATTCTCGAGTTATTAGTACCAAACTTGCACACGAGAGTCACTCCCTACGAAAGCAAAAGATTCGGCAGGCAATGTAACATCCCCCCAATGAAAAGCAGGGATGCCACTAGCACGTTGAGAGACAACACAATAAGTGTCAGGGGCCCAAGACTGTTCAACTGCCTCCCAGCATACATCAGGGGGATTACCAACAAACCCCTGGCTGTCTTCAAGCAGGCACCTAAAGTCGGTACCTGACCAGCCAGGCTGTGGTTCGTACGTTGGACTGCGTGCGGCCAGCAGTAACAGCCTGGTTGATCAGGCTCTGATCCAACATGAGGCCTGATCACAGACCGGGCCGCAGGGGCGTTGACCCCTGGAACTCTCTCCAGGTATACTCCAGGTATATGTGTCTGGTGCACTTGTTATATGGTGGAGGTATACTGGGGTAAATTACCTATGTTGCAGGAAATTACCCTATTATTTGTAATACCTAGTCATAGTGAACTGCTGGTGGGCTCAGCTGCCTCGATTCTGGCATAATACTTGATCAGTCTTATGTTAAGAACATAAGAACATAAGAAAGGAGGAACACTGCAGCAGGCCTGTTGGCCCATACTAGGCAGGTCCTTCACAATCCATCCCACTAACAGAATAATTGCCCAACCTAATTTTCAATTCTACCCAAGAAATAAGCTTTGAAGATTCTATTAACTCAAGTGCGAGTCCCAGTGTAGAACTAGAAGAACTCACAGGTAAGGACTCACTAGGGGTGAGGGGAAAGTGGGGATAGTTGAATAACAGATGGGAGAAGAGGAAAGAGATACAGAAAAAAAGGAAGGAGCCGTGGCTAAACCCAACAGTAAAGGCATTGTAAAGCTTGTGCTCCCCAACCCTTCGAAACTGGTCGGCAAAAGGTCGAACGTTGTGGTGGCCCCAAACGACTCAAGGCAAGGCTTCTCACTCACCTACACAAAGACGCAAAACATGTTGATTACTTAAGAACATAACATAAGAACATAAGAAAGGAGGAACACTGCAGCAGGCCTGTTGGCCCATACTAGGCAAGTCCTTCACAATCCATCCCACTAACAGAATAATTGCCCAACCTAATTTTCAATTCTACCCAAGAAATAAGCTTTGAAGATTCTATTAACTCAAGTGCGAGTCCCACTCAAATCCAACCCCTCTCACTCATGAATTTATCCAACCTAAATTTGAAACTACCCAAGGTCCTAGCTTCAATGACCCTACTAGGCAGACTGTTCCACTCATCAACTACCCTATTTCCAAACCAATATTTTCCTATATCCTTTCTAAATCTAAACTTATCCAATTTGAATCCATTACAGTGGTGGACCTGACTTAACTCAGTGAAGACGTGTCTTGTGTGCTCTCTGAATCTGAACAAGATGTCCTCTCTTGAGCTACTCTACCAGCAGCTGAAGGAAGAACTGAGGGTAGCTAAGCTTGAGATACAGCGACTGACTGAGGAAAACAAGAGGATTCGTAGTAATCCTCCTGTTGAGAATCCTCAAGCCAAGAAAGGAACCTGGACAGTGGCCGGAATGCATGGGACAAAGTTAAAGATCAAGAGGATGGATGGAGAGGTAGAATTAACGAAGAACCAGAAACCTGTTGTGGAAACATCGAACCGATTCTCCGTGTTACCCGATGAATGTGAGTCGACTACAGGGAACATCACGAACGACACCAAGGAAGGTAAGAACATTGTTCTTGTTGGGGATAGTCAAATTAGGTATATGGATAGGGCCTTCTGCTTGAAAGAGAGAAGTAGGAGACAGAGGGTTTGCTTTCCTGGGGCTGGGATGGAGGATATTGTTAGCCGTCTGGACGACATCATGAGGTAATGGGAGCAATCCTATTATCTGTCTCAGTGCTGGAGGCAACGATGTTGGCAGACGTAGGAGTGAGGACCTGACTAGCAGGTATAGGTCAGCAATAGACATAATTAGGAAGAAGGGTGGGAACCCTGTCATATGTGGTATTTTGCCAAGGAGAGGAGTTGGAGATGAATGGCTGTCCAGGGCAATTGGTGTCAATTGCTGGCTGGACAAACACTGTAAGGATAATGCAGTACCATTCATTTGCAACTGGGACCACTTCTATGGCCGAAATGACATGTATGCCAGGGATGGGTTCACTTATCCAGGGCAGGTGTGGATTTTCTGCTAGCTCAGTTGAGGGTGTTGTTAGGACTTTAAACTAGGATTAGTTAGAGGTATGGGTTTAGAAATGGAAAATAATGAATGTCGAAATATAGATCTAGGCTTTGATATAAAAATCTTAACAATAGAAAGATTGACAGCAACCTTAAACCAAGACAGCAATGCCTAAGCGTACGTAATAAGGCAAATAGATTACTGGGATTTATATCAAGAAGTGTTAGCAACAGAAGTCCAGAGGTTATATTACAGCTTTATACATCATTAGTAAGGCCTCACCTAGATTACGCAGCTCAGTTCTGGTCTCCATATTACAGAATGGACATAAATTCGTTAGAAAACATTCAGCGTAGAATGACTAAATTAATACATAGCATTAGAAATCTTCCTTACGAAGAAAGATTGAAGACCCTAAAATTACATTCACTTGTAAGACGTAGAATGAGGGGAGACATGATCGAGGTATACAAGTGGAAAATGGGTATTAACAAAGGGGATATAAATAAGGTCTTGAGGATATCTCTCCAAGAGAGAACCCGCAATAATGGATTCAAGTTAGATAAGTTTAGATTTAGAAAGGATATAGGAAAGTATTGGTTTGGAAATAGGGTAGTTGATGAGTGGAACAGTCTGCCTAGTAGGGTTATTGAAGCTTAGGACCTTGGTAGTTTCAAATTTAGGTTGGATAAATTCATGAGTGAGAGGGGGTTGGATTTGAGTGGGACTCCACATGAGTGGGTAGAATTGTCAAAGCTTATTTCTTGGGTAGCATTGAAAATTGGGTTGAGCAAATATTCTGTTAGTGGGACGGATTGTGAAGGACCTGCCTAGTATGGGCCAACAGGCCTGCTGCAGTGTTCCTCCTTTCTTATGTTCTTATGTTCTTATGAAGACCCTAAGAAAGATTGAAGACCCTAAGAAAGATTGAAGACCCTAAAATTACATTCACTTGTAAGACGTAGAATGAGGGGAGACATGATCGAGGTATACAAGTGGAAAATGGGTATTAACAAAGGGGATATAAATAAGGTCTTGAGGATATCTCTCCAAGAGAGAACCCGCAATAATGGATTCAAGTTAGATAAGTTTAGATTTAGAAAGGATATAGGAAAGTATTGGTTTGGAAATAGGGTAGTTGATGAGTGGAACAGTCTGCCTAGTAGGGTTATTGAAGCTAGGACCTTGGGTAGTTTCAAATTTAGGTTGGATAAATTCATGAGTGAGAGGGGTTGGATTTGAGTGGGACTCGCACTTGAGTTAATAGAATCTTCAAACCTTATTTCTTGGGTAGAATTGAAAATTAGGTTGGACAATTATTCTGTTAGTGGGATGGATTGTGAAGGACCTGCCTAGTATGGGCCAACAGGCCTGCTGCAGTGTTCCTCCTTTCTTATGTTCTTATGTTCTTAGTGGTAAAACAGAATGGAGCAGGAAGGGTAAAGAGAAAAGAGGGTCTTTAAAAGTGTATTATACAAATAGTCGTAGTGCTAGGAATAAGATGGACGATTTGAGATTATTTGCAAGTGCAGGTAACATTGATGTATTTGCCATAACTGAGACGTGGAAAAATAAACACATAAGCAGTATAATGTGATCCTTTATTGACAACGTTTCGCCCACGCAGTGGGCTTTATCGAGTCACAGACAGATCTACCTGGAAAATGAGCAACATGGAGATATATATAGGGTACAGTCAGGTGGAGAATGCTGGGTCAGGTGGAGAAAGCTGCATGTGAGTCTTAAAAGTAGTGTGATAGTTAAAAACATAGTGTGACTTAAAGGACCTGCAGTGTACCATTCTTGAGTTCTAGGTGGGATAGCGTTGAAGAAGTTTCTTGGCAATAGGTTCAGCTATGTTGTAGAGCCGTTGTTCTGGTTGAAGTTGTTGGATATACAGATGAGTGATGATTCTAGATTCTTCGGTATTGCGTGTTGTCTTTCTGGCGATGAGTCTTGCGTTTCTGTAGTTGATTAAATGGTTGTGTAAATTTCGGTGTTGAACACAGGCATTTCTTGAGTCGTCAGATCTGCCTGCGTACTGGTGTTCTGAAATGCGTGTTTGTAGGTCTCTGGATGTTTCGCCAACGTATAATTTGCTGCAGCCATTACAAGGGATTGTGTATACCCCTGCCGTGGATTGAAGCTTTTCCTGTCTGTTACTGGTAATGTCCTTAATGGTGGTGGATGTGGAGGTGGATACTCGGAATGAGGTCTTAGAAAAATGTTGGAAACTTGTTTGGAAATGGAGTTGGTGGGAAGGACTATGTATCTCTTCTCAGCAGTGTCTTCTCTGGGTGTGTTGAAGATGTTTAATGCCCGTCGTCTGCAGTCTCTAATGAAGTGACGAGGATAGTGAAGTTTGGAAAACTTGTTCAATGAGGAGCATTCTTCTTCAAGGAACTCACTGCTGCAGATTCTGAGTGCGCGCAGGAAAAAGCCTATAATTACACCACGTTTAATTTTGGTGTCGTGATGAGAGTAGAAGTGAGAAGATCGTGTTGATTGGTAGGTTTTCGATAGACTTTAAAACGAAGTTCATGGTCAGCTTTGCAGAGAAGAACATCAAGGAAAGGAAGAGTGTTGTCGACTTCTTCTTCTAGTGTAAACTGGATTGATGGCTCAACCTGGTTGAGTTCGTGTTGAGAGCTTGAACGTTGAAGCGTCTGGGAGTTATGATGAGAATGTCGTCAACATAACGAAGCCAGGTGACAGAAGAGGGAATAATAGTGGAAAATCGCTCGGCTTCCAAATGTTCCATATTAGGTTCGCAAGGACGGCACTAAGTGGCGATCCCATGGGTAGTCCAAAAGTTTGCTGAAAGAGTTGGTTTTCGAAAGAGAAACATGTAAAGCCCACACATAGTTCAACAAGGTCGATGAAATCGCTGGCTGGAAGAGGAAGATCAAGCGAGTCGTCAATTTTCCTGCGCAAGAGATCGATAGCTTGTGTAGTAGGTACTTTGGTGAATAGGGATGTTACATCAAGGCTGGAGAGTTTCTTGTTTCTGATGTTGATGTTGCGAATGCGATTGAGAAGGTCACCAGAGTGTTTGAGATGTGCTGGACTGATGGTGCCCAAAAGTTTGGAGAGGTGTTTAGCGAGAATTTCTGAGATTTGGTGGGGAGCACTGCCTATTCCGAGGATATGGGCCTCAATGGGATACCTGGTTTGTGAGTTTTGGCAGACCGTACATTCTGGCAGGTCTGGGGTTGCTGGGAATGGTGTGTAGAAGTTTCTTTCCTAGTTCTGATTCCCTCAGAATGCGGCGAGTCTTGTGAAGAAATGTTTTGGTGAGGTTGTCCACTTGATTAGTAGTGAGAGGTTTGTAGGTATCTGGGTCATTAAGTAGATTAAGCATTTTGTTCCTGTAATCGTCAGTGTTCAAGATTACGACACCACCTCCTTTATCAGCGGTGGTAACCCTGATGGTCGTGTCTTCTGCTAAAGTTTTAAGTGCAATGATGTAACGTCGAGGTATGACTGGGGTACTGTGTGTTGAGATGGCTGCTGAGATGATGCCTTGAAGATAGCCTTTTTGGAAATCGGAGTCATTGTGTCTGTAGTTTTTAGCGATGAAATTGAGGTCTTGTTTTGGTTTCGTGATTCCTGTTGCAAATTTGAGACCTAAGCTGAGGGCTTCAGTTTCTGTGGTTGACAGTGGACGAGTTGAAAGATATTGAATAATTTCAGGTCTTCCTAAACTTTTCCACTGAGAATTATCGCAGAGAGTTTGGAGTTTCCTAGTAAGTCTGATTTTTTGCTGAACATTAGCTGTGGTAACTCTGCTGCGAATAATTTCGGCGGTGCGTCTGTTCATGTTACCCCGGAGTGTCGTGCCTAGTGTCCTGGCTTGAAGAAAAGTTTCCTTTGTAGCGTTGTTCAGGTCATCTGCACACTCTTCAAGGTAAGTTCGTGCAGTTGCGGAGAAAGGAGGTTTAATGTTGGCAATTTGAGGAGGAGTAGATCTTGGTAACACCATTTCTTGGATACAGTCACGAAGAAAATTGTGTCTATTGCGAAGTGAGTAAGCTTTTAGAAGAAGATCCAGGTATTCTCTGTGTGAAGGATACATTTCTACTGCAGTGTTTGACACGATGGAAATAAATGGTATAAAATACCGACACAATGGAAAAATAAACACATAATAAATCGCCGGGTCCTGATGAGCTTTTTGCAAGGGTTCTTAAGGAATGCAAAATGGAACTCTGTGAACCAATATCTAACATTTTTAATTTATCTCTTCAAACAGGTGTAGTGTCTGATATGTGGAAGATGGCTAATGTAATTCCTATTTTTAAAGCAGGGGACAAGTCACTACCGTCAAACTACCGCCCAATAAGCCTGACCTCAATTGTAGGCAAATTACTGGAGTCAATTATAGCTGATATTATTAGAAGCCATCTAGATAACCATAATTTGATTAATGATACCCAGCATGGATTCACGAGGGCCGTTCCTGCCTATCTAATTTATTAACCTTCTTCAGTAAAGCTTTTGAGGCTGTTGATCACGATAAAGAATTCGATATTGTTTATTTAGACTTTAGTAAGGCTTTGATAGAGTACCGCACCAGAGACTGTTAAAGAAAGTGGCAGCTCATGGCATTGGGGAAAAGTGCTGTCATGGATCGAGTCATGGCTCACCAATAGGAAGCAGAGAGTGTGCATAAATGGGGTTAAATCCGAATGGGGACTTGTAACAAGTGGTGTTCCACAGGGATCAGTCTTAGGCCCATTGTTATTTATAATATATATCAATGACCTTGATGAGGGAATTACTAGTGATATGAGCAAATTCGCCGACGACACGAAGATAGGTAGGATAATTGATTCAAACATAGAGGTCATAGAACTTCAGGAAGATTTAGACAAACTTAATTCTTGGTCAGAAAAGTGGCAGATGCAGTTCAATGTAGATAAATGCAAGGTTCTGAAGCTCGGGAGTGTCCATAACCCAAGCACTTATAAGTTAAATAACGTAGAACTTAGCCATACAGATTGCGAGAAGGACTTGGGGGTGATGGTAAGCAGCAACCTTAAACCAAGACAGCAATGCCTAAGCGTACGTAATAAGGCAAATAGATTACTGGGATATATATCAAGAAGTGTTAGCAACAGAAGTCCAGAGGTTATATTACAGCTTTATACATCATTAGTAAGGCCTCACCTAGATTACGCAGCTCAGTTCTGGTCTCCATATTACAGAATGGACATAAATTCGTTAGAAAACATTCAGCGTAGAATGACTAAATTAATACATAGCATTAGAAATCTTCCTTACGAAGAAAGATTGAAGACCCTAAAATTACATTCACTTGTAAGACGTAGAATGAGGGGAGACATGATCGAGGTATACAAGTGGAAAATGGGTATTAACAAAGGGATATAAATAAGGTCTTGAGGATATCTCTCCAAGAGAGAACCCGCAATAATGGATTCAAGTTAGATAAGTTTAGATTTAGAAAGGATATAGGAAAGTATTGGTTTGAAATAGGGTAGTTGATGAGTGGAACAGTCTGCCTAGTAGGGTTATTGAAGCTAGGACCTTGGGTAGTTTCAAATTTAGGTTGGATAAATTCATGAGTGAGAGGTTGGATTTGAGTGGGACTCGCATGAGTGGGTAGAATTGTCAAAGCTTGTTTCTTGGGTAGCATTGAAAATTGGGTTGAGCAAATGTTCTGTTGGTGGGACGGATTGTGAAGGACCTGCCTAGTATGGGCCAACAGGCCTGCTGCAGTGTTCCTCCTTTCTTATAAGAACATAAGAACATAAGAATGGAGGAACACTGCAGAAGGCCTACTGGCCCATACAAGGCAGGTCCTTATCAAAACCACCACTACCTAAGAATTTACTCCTGTACTCACGACACTAATCAAACCCAGCCCCTCCCACTCATATATTTGTCCAATCTCTTTTTAAAGCCACCCAAGGTCCTAGCCTCTATCACCCTAATCGGAAGATTGTTCCACGCATCTACAACTCTGTTCGAAAACCAGTACTTGCCTATGTCCTTTCTAAATCTAAATTTATCCAATTTAAATCCGTTATTTCTCGTTCTTACTTGGTTCTTATGTTCTTATGCTTTATTTCTTACGCTTAGGCATTGCTGACTTGGTTTGAGGTTGCTGCTTACCATAACCCCCAGATCCTTTTCGCATTCTGTACGGCTGAGTTCAACATTATTAAGCTGGTAGGTGCTAGGGTTATGAACATTCCCGAGCTTTAGAACTTTGCATTTATCTACATTGAACTGCATCTGCCATTTTTCTGACCAGGAATTGAGTTTGTCTAAATCCTCCTGAAGTTCCGTGACATCTACGTCTGAATCGATTATCCTACCTATTTTCGTGTCATCAGCGAATTTGCTCATATCACTAGTAATTCCCTCGTCAAGGTCATTTATATATATTATAAACAACAACGGGCCCAAAACCGATCCCTGTGGAACGCCACTTGTTACAGATCCCCACTCAGATTTAACCCCATTAATGCACACCCTCTGCTTCCTATTGGTGAGCCATGACTCGATCCATGAAAACACTTTTCCTCCAATGCCGTGAGCAGCCACTTTCTTTAACAGTCTCTGATGTGGTACTCTATCAAAAGCCTTACTAAAATCCAAATAAACAATATCGAATTCTTTATCATGATCAACTGCCTCAAAAGCCTTACTGAAAAAAGTTAATAAATTAGTTAGGCAGGAACGGCCCTGGTGAATCCATGTTGTGTATCATTAATAAAATTATGCCTATCGATTTGGCTTCTTTTGTTATCAGCTATAATCGACTCTAATAATTTGCCTACAATTGAAGTTAGACTTATTGGGCGGTAATTTAATGGTAACGACTTGTCCCCTGCTTTAAAAATAGGAATTACATTAGCCATCTTCCACGTATCAGACACTACACCTGTTTGAAGAGATAGGGTAAAATGTTAGTTAAGGGTTCACAGAGTTCAATTTTGCATTCCTTAAGAACCCTTGAAAAAGCTCATCAGGGCCTGGCGATTTATTTTGCTTCAAACGGTCTATCTGTTTGATAACCATTTCGCTAGTGACTGTGATACTACATAATTTATCTTCTTCAGGCCCACTAAAATACCTAATTCTTGGGATATTATTAGTGTCTTCCTGAGTGAAAACCAGAGAAAATAATTATTAAAAATAGAGCACATTTCATTCTCTTTGTCAGTAAGATACCCATAATTATTTTTAAGGGGACCTATCTTATCTCTAACTTTTGTTCTATACACCTGGAAAAACTTTTGGGTTAGTTTTCGAATCCCTAGCAACTTTAATTTCGTAGTCCCGCTTAGCTTTTCTTATCCCCTTTTAACGTCCCTCTTAATGTCAATATACTGATTCGTAAGATGACCTCACCTTTTTTGATACGCCTATAAATTCCTTTCTTCTGCCCTAAAGATATTTGAGCCTATTATTCATCCATTTTGGGTCATTTCTATTCGATCTAATTTCTTAGCCATACAGATTGCGAGAAGGACTTGGGGGTGATGGTAGCAGCAACCTTAAACCAAGACAGCAATGCCTAAGCGTACGTAATAAGGCAAATAGATTACTGGGATTTATATCAAGAAGTGTTAGCAACAGAAGTCCAGACGTTATATTACAGCTTTATACATCATTAGTAAGGCCTCACCTAGATTACGCAGCTCAGTTCTGGTCTCCATATTACAGAATGGACATAAATTCGTTAGAAAACATTCAGCGTAGAATGACTAAATTAATACATAGCATTAGAAATCTTCCTTACGAAGAAAGATTGAAGACCCTTAAATTACATTCACTTGTAAGACGTAGAATGAGGGAGACATGATCGAGGTATACAAGTGGAAAATGGGTATTAACAAAGGGATATAAATAAGGTCTTGAGGGTATCTCTCCAAGAGAGAACCCGCAATAATGGATTCAAGTTAGATAAGTTTAGATTTAGAAAGGATATAGGAAAGTATTGGTTTGGAAATAGGGTAGTTGATGAATGGAACAGTCTGCCTAGTAGGGTTATTGAAGCAAGGACCTTGGGTAGTTTTAAATTTAGGTTGGATAAATTCATGAGTGAAAGGGTTGGATTTGAGGGGAATTGCACATGAGTAAATAAAATTATCAAAGCTT
>WNWK01025600.1:0-28380 GCA_009830355.1 Cherax destructor | reverse complement strand
GTTCATGGGAAAGGCAACATAATTTTTTTTTTAGCCTCTATGGAAAGCCTTTTTTTTTTTTAATTTTTTCACCTAAAAAGAAGAGGATTTTTTTTTTTATTTCACATATTTTGGAAGTTTGTTTCTTACGTTTGATTTATTCATTGTTAACGGAGTATATCGGGATTTATATCTGCAGTTGTCTTGTTTGTTGTAAGCAAATTCTGATACTTGCTAATATGTTCGTATCTTATTTTCATTAATAAGATATCTTGACATATCGTATGGTTAGTTACTGTCTCAATATTCCTCAGTAATTGACCCAAGCCGTACCCCCTCAGTGTGTACAACTAAGTACTTGAACCAAAGCAAACAGGTATACAAACCGTCAGCATGGTACTTGAAACCCAACCCTTAAGCCAGGCTACTACAACACCAGTCAGTGTGTGAGTGACAAACTGTCAGTAGTATTTTCCCCAACAAAAAAGCTTTAAACGCCAGGCCAAACCCTACAACATTAGACTGCTCACACCAAGCTGATCCATATGTGAGTGACAAAAATTTTAGTGATTACAAAAAAACTCTGCTTCTAACTTCATCCCTATGGCTTTGTTTATTATTTATCTCTCTCCTAATATTATCCCTAATGCTAGACACAGATAAGAAAGTTATATTCTACATTTTCCTTCAGGTATTTTCTTTGGCTAAATTATCAACTTTATGGTTTAGAGGTTGGTAGAATCCATAAAAATTATAATTAATTCTTTTTGCCCTGATTTTCGATTATCTTCACCATATCTAGTTTCTGCAGTGACCCTTGTTAGAGTCAGTATTAACCTTGCTAGAAAACTTGTTGTTCCTTCCATCCCATGATGACCTTCACTAAATATTTTCAAGACAAATCAACTATGAAAGAGGTGTACGATATTTAGCTTTTAATAATCATCTGGGCAATGCATGAGGCGTAAGAAGACATGACCAGACGTCTCCACTCGCACGAGATTGATTCTGTTGTCTGGAAAATAATATAAAATACCAACAGGTTGATGATTAAGATACACGTGCAATAATTGGGTATCTTTATCAACAATAAAGATACCAAACTTTGCACCTGTGTCTGGATTGATTCTGGGGCCTTCATTTGTCACCTGAAGCTGCTGGATGCAATTGACGTATTGCCAACAACAATGAATGAACAAAACATGATGCATAACAAGCTTTATCAAGCAACAACGTCATCCCAATAAAAACTTGTTGTAAACGCAAGTCGTCCTCGTAGGCGAAGATGCTGTCACTGACGTACGAGTCGACTTGTGTGATGACACAACCTTACAACATCTGTTGAAAATCACGTAAAATACCGACTCGTTGGTGAGAAAGACACATGTGTAGATGGACTGATTACATCACCTTCACCTCGTCACTTCTGGCTAAAATCCAGTCTCTGTATTTGACTGAAGAAGCCCACCGCGAAGACGAAGAGTTTCAGCAACGAAGATACCAACTGTTGCACTTATGTAGTCTGGCTGACAAACAAATAGGTTTGGTTGAACCTAGAATTATGAGGTTCCTGGTTGTCTTTAATAGAACTTGGGTTCAATATATTTATACACTGACAATCAAGTGGGCGTCAATGTGTCTCCCTTGAGGAATTTAAAAAAATCCAAAACCTCTATATATCCAGCACTGATCTTTACCTGTAAATTGTTTAAATCAATTTATTTCACATTTTATGTTTTTTTAGGCCATGTGCAACAGGTAACTTTATTCGAAACGTTTCGCCTACACAGCAGGCTTCTTCAGTCAAGTACAGAGTCAGCAGAAGCTGTAGAGATGCAGTCAGTCCATCACCTTGATGAAGCGATTCAGTATATGAGAATACAAGATGACTTCCGGTGTATTTCCGCTTGTTAGCAGTGTGGGAGACGACATGTCTTGTTGTCAGTGAGGAGACGACATGTCTTGTTGTCAGTGAGGAGAGACGACATATCTTGTTGTCAGTGGGGAGACGACATGTCTTGTTGTCAGTGAGGGAGACGACATGTCTTGTTGTCAGTGAGGGAGACGACATATCTTGTTGTCAGTGAGGGGAGACGACATGTCTTGTTGTAAGTGAGGGGAGACGACATATCTTGTTGTCAGTGAGGGAGACGACATATCTTGTTGTCAGTGAGGAGACGACATGTCTTGTTGTCAGTGAGGGGAGACGACATATCTTGTTGTCAGTGAGGGGAGACGACATGTCTTGTTGTCAGTGAGGAGAGACGACATGTCTTGTTGTCAGTGAGGGAGACGACATGTCTTGTTGTCAGTGAGGAGGAAGGACGAAACATATCTTGTTGTCAGTGAGAAGGAAGACGACATATCTTGTTGTCAGTGAGGGAGACGACATTCTTGTTCAGTGAGAGGAGACGACATGTCTGTTGTCAGTGAGGGAGACGACATATGCTTGTTCAGTGAGAGGAGACGACATGTCTTGTTGTCAGTGAGAGAGACGACATTCTTGTTGTCAGTGAGGAGAGACGACATTCTTGTTTCAGTGAGGGAGACGACATATCTTGTTGTCAGTGAGGAGACGACATATCTTGTTGTCAGTGAGGGGAGACGACATGTCTTGTTGTCAGTGAGGGGAGACGACATGTCTTGTTGTCAGTGAGGGGAGACGACATGTCTTGTTGTCAGTGAGGGAGACGACATGTCTTGTTGTCAGTGAGGGAGACGACATGTCTTGTTGTCAGTGAGGAGACGACATGTCTTGTTGTCAGTGAGAGACGACATAGTCTTGTTGTCAGTGAGGAGACGACATGTCTTGTTGTCAGTGAGGGAGACGACATGTCTTGTTGTCAGTGGAACATATTTCTGAGACGACATTCTTTTTCATGAGAGACACATTCTTGTCAGTGGGACATTCTTTTTGTGAGGAACATTCTTTTTCAGTAGAAATGTCTGTTTCAGAGAACGCATTCTTGATAGAGAACATCTTGTTGTCGAGAGACGACATTCTTTTTCAGTGAGGAGACGACATGCTTGTTTCAGTGAGGAACACATGTCTTGTCAGTGAGGAGAGACATTCTTTTGTCAGTGAGAGACGACATGTCTTGTTGTCAGTGAGGAGACGACATGTCTTTTGTCAGTGAGGAGACATTTTGTTGTCAGTGAGAAACATTTTGTCAGTGAGGGAGACGACATGTCTTGTTGTCAGTGAGGAGACACATGTCTTGTTGTCAGAGAGCACATGTCTTTTCATGAAGGAGCACATGTCTTGTTGTCAGTGAGAGAGACATTTGTCAGAGGAGACGACATTCTTGTTGTCAGTGAGGAGACACATGTCTTTTGTCAGTGAGGAGACGACATTCTTGTTGTCAGTGAGGGAAGACATTCTTGTTGTCAGAGGAGACGACATGTCTTGTTCAGTGAGAGACGACATGTCTTGTTGTCAGTGAGGAGACGACATGTCTTGTTGTCAGTGAGGAGACACATGTCTTGTTGTCAGTGAGAGGAGACACATTCTTGTTGTCAGTGAGAGAACGACATGTTGTCAGTGAGAGACGACATGTCTTGTTGTCAGTGAGGGAGACACATGTCTTGTTGTCAGTGAGGAGACGACATTCTTGTTGTCAGTGAGGGAGACGACATGTCTTTTGTCATGAGGGAACGACATGTCTTTGATTGTCATGAGGAGACACATGTCTTGTTGTCAGTGAGGAGACGACATGCTTTCATAGGCTATTTTCAGTGAGGGAGAACATTCTTTTGTCAGTAGGAGACGACATGTCTTTTGTCAGTGAGGAGACGACATTCTTGTTGTCAGTGAGGAGAGACATTCTTTTGTCAGTGAGAGAGAACATGTCTTGTTGTCAGTGAGGAACGACATGTCTTGTCATGAGGAGACACATTCTTTTGTCAGTGAGGAGAGAACATGTCTTTTGTCAGTGAGGAGACGACATTCTTGTTCAGTGAGAGCAATCTTGTTGTCAGTAGGACGACATTCTGTTGTCAGGAGAGCACATGTCTGTTGTCAGTGAGAACGCATTCTGTTGTCAGTGAGGAGACAATCTTTGTCAGAGAGCAATTCTTGTTCAGTGAGAGACACATTTTGTCATAGAAACATATCTTTTGTATGGGCACAGTCTTGTTGTCAGAGGAGACGAATGTCTTGTTGTCAGTGAGGAACATGTCTTGTTGTCAGTGAGAACGATGTCTGTTGTCATGAGAGACGCATTTTGTTGTCAGTGAGAGCACATTCTTGTTGTCGTGAGAGAACATTCTTGTTCAGTGAGGAACGACATGTCTTGTTGTCAGTGAGGACGACATGTCTTGTTGTCAGTAGAGACATTCTTGTTGTCAGTGAGGAGCACATCTTGTCATGAGAACATCTTGTTGTCAGTGAGGAAGACATTCTGTTGTCAGTGAGGAGACGCATCTTTGTCATGAGAACGACATTTTGTAGTGGGAGACATTCTTTTGTCAGTGAGGAACATGTCTTGTTGTCAGTGAAGACGATGTCTTTTGTCAGTGAGGAAAATTCTTGTTGTCAGTAGAAGCATTCTTGTTCAGTGAGGAGACGACATCTTGAAAAGATGAGGAGACGACATGTCTTGTTGTCAGTGAGGGAATTGTCTTGTTGTCATAGGAGCGACATTCTTGTTGTCAGTGAGGGAGACGACATTCTTGTTGTCAGTGGAGAACATTCTGTTGTCAGTAGGGAGACATGTCTTGTTCTAAATTTTGTCAGTGAGGAGACGAATTCTTGTTGTCAGTGAGGGAAGACATCTTGTCAGTGAGGAGAACATGTCTTGTTGTCAGAGGAGAGACGACATGTCTTGTCAGGGGAGACAATTCTTGTTGTCAGTGAGGAAGACATGTTTGTTGTCAGGGAGACGACATTTTGTCGAGAGGAGACAATTTGTCAGTGAGGGAGCGACTTGTTTCAGTGAGGAGACGACATGTCTTGTTGTCAGTGAGGGGAGACATGTCTTGTTGTCAGGGAAAGACTTTTGTGGGAGAATGTCTTGTTGAGTGAGGAACGCATGTCTTGTTTCAGTGAGGGAGAGACATGCTTTGTCAGAGGAGAGACATATCTGTTGTCAGTGAGGGAGACGTGTCTGTTGTCAGTGAGGAGACACTTGTCGTAGGAGAGACGACATCTTTTGTCAGTAGAGAGAATGTCTTGTTGTAGAGAGAGAGGCATCTGTTGTCAGTGAGGAGACAGTCTTGTGAGGAGAAAACATCTTGTGTCAGGGAGGACATGTCTTGTTGTCAGTGGGAGACGACATGCTTTGGAGAGACATCTTTGTAGGGAGACGACATCTTTTGTCAGTGAGGAGACACATTTTGTTGTCAGTGGGAGAGACATGTCTTGTCAGTGAGGAAAATTTTGTTGTCATGAGGAGAATTTTTGTCAGTGGAAACGCTGTTTTCAGTGAGGAGACGCATGTTTCAGGAGGAACATTTTGTCAGTGAGAGGAGAACATGTCTTGTTGTAGGAGACACATGTTTTGCTGAGGGGCACATGTCTTGTGTCAGTGAAGGAGACACATGTCTTGTTGTCAGTGAGAGACGACATGTCTTGTTGTATAGGGAGAGACATTTTTGTCAGTGAGAGACGACATGTCTTTTTCAGTGAGGGACGACATGTCTTGTTGTCAGTGAGGAGAGACATATTTTGTAGAGGAGAACATGTCTTGTGTGAGGAGACGACATGTCTTGTTGTCAGTGAGGAGAGACGACATGTCTTGTTGTCAGTGAGGAGAGACGACATATCTTGTTGTCAGTGAGGAGAGACGACATATCTTGTTGTCAGTGAGGGAGACGACATATCTTGTTGTCAGTGAGGGGAGACGACATATCTTGTTGTCAGTGAGGGGAGACGACATGTCTTGTTGTCAGTGAGGAGAGACGACATGTCTTGTTGTCAGTGAGAGGAGACGACATGTCTTGTTGTCAGTGAGGAGAGACGACATATCTTGTTGTCAGTGAGGAGAGACGACATATCTTGTTGTCAGTGAGGGGAGACGACATATCGTGTTGTCAGTGAGGGGAGACGACATTGTGTTGTGGGGTTCTTTTCATAGATTTGGTAATATTAACAGACGATGAGCTTGGGTTTTGGTAGCGTTTAATGAGGCGTTGGATATATGGGAGCTGAGAGCCTATGCCTGTGTCCGTCCCGTATGGCTACTCGGATGGTACTCCTGCTAGGCTCGCACGGCACAGGGGCATTCAAAAGGCAGGCCTATGATTGGCTAATGCCAGATCACATGGGCAGAGGTTGGAAATCACGTGAACAGCCGTGGTGCAGCCGTTAGAAATACGAACCGTACAGCTCGGGCATGCTACGTATGGCGTCTCGACATACAACTATACAAACTAAGGACAACAGGCAACAACTCTCAGCTGATTCTATACAATGTCAAAGTACACAACAGTTGAACATTATACTTCACATGGATGTTATCGTGACAGAATAATCTACATTACTATATGATGCATCATGATACATATGAATTATCTAAATGAGCTCATTCAAGAAAATCATGATAAAAGAGATAAAAAATAATAATTTGTTCGATCGAACTGTCTTCATGTGATCTACGAATTCTGAGGAAATATAATTACAAGAAGATAGTGATTAACAGACAAGATAGATCTGGTGCACTCAAATCTATACTGTCTTGTTGTCAGTGAGGAGAGACGACATGTCTTGTTGTCAGTGAGGAGAGACGACATGTCTTGTTGTCAGTGAGGAGAGACGACATGTCTTGTCAGTGAGGGGAGACGACATATCTTGTTGTCAGTGAGGGGAGACGACATGTCTTGTTGTCAGTGAGGGAGACGACATGCCTTGTTGTCAGTGAGGGGAGACGACATGTCTTGTTGTCAGTGAGGGAGACGACATGTCTTGTTGTCAGTGAGGGGAGACGACATGTCTTGTTGTCAGTGAGGAGAGACGACATGTCTTGTTGTCAGTGAGGGGAGACGACATGCCTTGTTGTCAGTGAGGGGAGACGACATGTCTTGTCAGTGAGGGGAGACGACATGTCTTGTTGTCAGTGAGGAGAGACGACATGTCTTGTCAGTGAGGGGAGACGACATGTCTTGTCAGTGAGGGGAGACGACATGTCTTGTTTAGAAAACAGTAAAGTTAATTTCAACAATGCTAAATTACTGACAGAATAAAACAAAACACAAATAACCCACACATAGGAAGAATAACTTATGACGACATTTCGGTCCGATTTTTACCATTTACAAATCACACTAACACACGAAGGTAAGGGAGCCAGTACATATATGAGAGGGAGGGTAGGGTTTCACATGAGTGGGACCTACTTAGAGTGGGCCAGTATTACCTCTCTAATGTATCTTTCTCGGGTACATCAGACTTGGGGGTAGAAACAGTTATTAAGGAGCTTGTCTGAACTCTTGGCAATAGGTTATTGGTATATATTACCCTCGTCAGCGTAACTCGTTCTCATTCACTTATGTCAGAAGCTTGAGAGAAAGATCTTGAGAAAGATACCGAGATATTTGGGTGGCAGACGGGGGAGTTTGACTTGCCTCTCCGAAGTGGCTCACCCAATCGTCATTACACGAGTACAAACAAACCAGGGGACGGGTGTGGGGGTTTGAACCCATGGTAAGTGAGTCCTAAAAACTCTTTGAAGTGTTAACCAAACCATGTTTGAGCTGCACCGCCAGGGGTTCTGATATTGATCCGCTGTAGATGCAGCATCTATCATCGCTGTGCTGTGTAGTGCAGCTGCGCATCACCTTTGTAAAGATGGGACGTCTGACACTTCTTTAGACCATATGACGAATCACGAACTGCAAAGTAATGTAGAGGAAACTAATGATAATTATGAGGAAGATGATTTAGATGAGGTTATGGAGAACTTACCTCATTAATATATTTGATATTAATTTAGTGTTAGGGGGAAAAGGTTTAATAAGACTACAGCTTTCAGTTTTGACTAACTTTTTTAATGCTGAGGCATTAAAAAAAGTACTTTTACCTATGAGTACATACATTACTTTTACTATTACAAGCAAAGGTTAAAGGGCAAGGATGATTTATAATGGTATTGGTAATCATCAGCTGAGTGGCTTACATATATTACTCTTTTACAAATGTATAATAATTTATTGTTGATCACATTGTATTATCTACTTCCCGTAGCTCGGGTGTTAGTCGACTGGTGTGGGTCGCATCCTGGGAACAAAACTGACCCAATTTGCCCGAAATGCTCTGCATAAAAAGGAGCTTTCTATATAGTAGTATGTCATTAATGTCAGCTATGGTCTGTATACCTTGTACATGTACTTGTAGTAATAAAGATCATTTTTATTAATAGTAGTCGTAGTAGTAGTAGTAGTAGTAGTAGTAGTAGTAGTAGTAGTAGTAGTAGTAGTAGTAGTAGTAGTAGTAGTATAGTAGTAGTAGTAGTAGCAGCTGTATTTATGTACTAAAATGTTTAGTTAATATTCTCTGAATCTGACCCAGAATAACTGTGTATTTTATGAAACTGTGAATGCTGTCTAGCTCGTATTTCTTCCCTACTTACTGTAAGGGACACTTACTGTAAGGTACACTTACTGTAAGGGACACTTACTGTAAGGAACACTTACTGTAAGGGACACTTACTGTAAGGGACACTTACTGTAAGGGACACTTACTGTAAGGGACAGTTACTGTAAGGGATAATTACTGTAAGGGACTCTTACTGTAAGGGACACTTACTGCAAGGGACACTTACTGCAAGGGACACTTACTGCATGGGACACTTACTGCAGGGACACTACTGTAAGGGACACCTGTAGGACACTACTGTAAGACATTCTGTATAGGAACACTTACTTGTAGGGACACTTCATCAAGGACAGTTACAAGGACACTTCTAGAAGGACTCTACTGTAAGACACTTACTGCAAGGACATTCATGCAAGGACACTTATGTAAGCACTTACTGAGGACACTTATGTCATGACCTTACTGTATAGTGACACTTACTGTAAGGACAGTTACTAAGATAATTACTGTAAGGGACTCTTACTGTAAGGGACACTTACTGCAAGGGACACTTACTGCAAGGGACACTTACTGCATGGGACACTTACTGCATGGGACACATACTGTAAGGGACACTGGGAAGGTTAGCGTCTCAGTAACTGTAAACATTGCTGATATATATGGTAAATATGACAGTCATCGTGGCTGTCACACTTGCAAGCATCCATCAGAAAGAACAAAAAGTGACTTACTTTGCCTAAAAAAAAAGGTTAGCAATAAATTTTACTAAAATACTCAAGTATTCATGTTGATCTATAAGCATTTTAGTATTCAAGATTCATCAGTGACCATCTTGAAAGTCATCTTGAATTCCTCATCTACTGGACTATCAGTCACGACACCTAGGGTATTCGTTGTCATTTAAGAACAATTATACACCATAGAATGCAAGGTTCAACTATCTTTTCACCAGATTTATAGTGTCTAAGCTGGTCAAAAATGTATACAGTGTTTATAGAAATAAATCTGACGGTTTAATTTTTAGAAGTGTTATCGGGATGGACAACTACGTAAACTGGGTTGTAATGGCAGTCAATGGCTAATGGGAAGCAATGGTAAGTTAAACCGGAGCGAGTAGCGTAGTGTATTATATGGGGGTGAGTCTTGGGATGTAGAATGTAGAGTAGTGAATGCTGTGAGGTGACCCTAGTCTGTTACTTGTCTTGTTAGAGCTGTGTGTAACAACCCCCATTTCCTCTCTCTCTCTCTCTCTCTCTCTCTCTCTCTCTACTTCAAGCAGAGTAAAGATGTGTTTCGTTCGCTGCACAATACACTTCAGTACATGCTAAAGGAACAGTGCAGAGTGGTCATGAAAATATAATGAAACAAAATATTAAAATGTGTATGAACGCGTATGCATGTTTGTGTATGTGTATACATGTACGTATGTGTATCATTTTATATATGTGTGTGTGTGCATATGAATATGTATGCACATGTATTTGTGTATGTATCCTTCATGTATGAATGCTTCCATAGGTATAAATGTACTGTTGTATGTTTCTGTATATGTATGCATATATGTTTGTATACAAGTGGTGCATATGTTCATATGTGCATATATATGTATGTATGCATATGTATGCTTACACATGTGCAAGCTTATATATATATACATACATATATATATATATATATATATATATATATATATATATATATATATATATATATATATATATATATATATCAGGGTAGCATAGTGGCTCCATCAGGACGCTTTTGACTTCCATCAGACCTCTGCACTTGGGGTTCCCGTTGAGCTGGGCAACGGGCTGTGGCGAGGATTCTCTTTATGATGTCATTGACCTCCTCATGTCTAGCATACTTCCCTTCTGATGTGTGACACACGAGACCATGAAGTCCGAATTGATCAGCCGTCGCCCTGCCGCAAATACACCTATGTTCGGTGAGTATGGGGGCGGCTAGGCGAAGCGCAACAAATCCGAATGGCCTGTGGGTCGAGTCGAGTCCCCAGAGAGGAATTGGGAACAGCTAGAAGGAAATCTCCTGAGTGTGGTGCCTTCACCGCTAGGAGACGAGCTTTGTCCTTTCCTGAAGCGTTGATGAGCATTGTGTTGGCAATTTTTTCCATGATTGGTTTGTCCCAGTGGGACTGTTTGTGCTCTTTGGGAGGAGCTGGTCTACTGGAGGAGTCTGCAAGGGTGTCCCACCGCACGGCTGCTTCAATGAACCTGGGGTCTTGAGCTCCCACCACACCTCTCAAACGTTCAGGGACAATATTCTTGACTAATCCACAAGAGGCCAAACACGATGACAGAAATGTAGGTAAAGCTACCTGCCTTGCTTTGCGCACCCCTATACCTCCCAGTCGCACTGGGAGGGTTGCCTGCTCCCATTGCCGATCCTCTAGTGACAGATTCAGTGCCTTCTTGAAGGTTGATCTCAGGTGTGCGTCATACTCGTCAAGTGTTGGGTTGTCAAAAGAGGGAGCGCACCTCAAGAAGTAAGTGAGTCTTGGCATAGTAAGACACCTTGTGAGGAGATACAAGGCATCATGGGCATCAAGATCACTTATTCTCTCCTCCATTCTTTTCAGGTCATTCACTTTGTCCTTGAGGACCGTGTCGATGGCGTGGTGACCCAGCGGTGCTCCCAGGAGGGTACTGTTGGATGGAGTGGTGACCCAGCGGTGCTCCCAGGAGGGTACTGTTGGATGGAGTGGTGACCCAGCGGTGCTCCCAGGAGGGTACTGTTGGATGGAGTGGTGACCCAGCGGTGCTCCCAGGAGGGTACTGTTGGATGGCGTGGTGACCCAGCGGTGCTCCCAGGAGGGTACTGTTGGATGGCGTGGTGACCCAGCGGTGCTCCCAGGAGGGTACTGTTGGATGGCTGGTGACCGCGGTGCCCAGGAGGGTACTGTTGATGGCGTTACCAGCGTGCCCGGAGGGTACTGTTGATGGCGTGGTGACCAGCGGTCTCCCAGGAGGGATGTGATGGCTGGTGACCAGCGGTGTCCCAGGAGGTACTGTTGATGGAGTGGTAGTAGTGACTTTGGGAGGATTGTTTGCACCGCATTGATTATTTCCTGGTTTGTTGTGATGATTTCACACTTTGAGGGATTGAGGATGAGTCCTAAGGCTCTCCCTGTGTCTTCACCCGTTGTAGGTCCTCTAACAGGGACTCCCCAGTGCCATCATCCAGGTACCAGATGTTGAGCTCGCTGCCTAGGCTGCCAAACAGAAGAGAAGTGGAGCATGTTCGTATATATGTGTGTGTGTTTGTGCATGTATTTGCTTGCTTATGTATAAGTATATATGTATATAAACGTGAACATATATGTATATACGCTTAATGTATTCATGTACAGTACATACTGTAGGAACTGTACGCTATAAGTGTGTGAAATTTGGTGCGCGATTCCCTTAGAGTTAAGCAGCTATTAAAAAAAAAAAAAATTGGGTTGTTCTCTGTTGTGTGACTCAAACCAATAGACTGATCGTATTGAAACCCGTGTAAGTCACTCTCCTAGAAAAGGACCCATAGCAAACTATAGCATTTAATTATTTTTTTTTTTAGGTTCAGCTAATTATTCACATTTACTTATAGGGTTTTTGATCAAAAATTTCTTCTCGACAGATGAAGGAAAATTGCTTGAAATTTTCCTGGTGTAGTCGTGAAGTGTTTTATACATATCTTATGTTCTTTCCAGGTTGATAGATCAATTTCTTAGTTGTCCAGAAGAGTAAGAATGATTCCCAACAAATTTTATTCATGAAATTAGCGAATTAGAGATTTACGAATCCCACTGAAACATTAACACTACCTATGTGCAAGACACAGTGATGTTAAAGTTTGAAGCCAACCGGTAGTGTCATTCTCTAGTTACTGGATGTAATCTTAACGATTCAGTTTTTATTTTTTTTGACTCTGTTAGTATATTAGTAAATTTTAAGCTACACTCTCTAAATATAAAAAAATATCATCCTTCTCGTTACATAATTCAACATCCACTCACTAGAGTGGAAATCAATAACACTATTTGTTTAATATAACTGGAAAATTGATATCTTTGCTGCGCAGTTACAGTGCGAGCCTTCCGTTAGGCCAAACATAGAAGCTCTAAAAGTTTAAAGCTTATCCGAAGAGTCATTCCACAGTTATCACATTGAATCCAACCATTGCAAGATTTACTTGTTAACTATTGCGGCAAATTTACACCTACACAACATATAGACCAAACTTACAGAGTACCATCATTAAATTTCACAAAAAAAAAGTACTACACATTTTTTTTTTAATCAATTTATCCAAACATGACCTACGTACTGCAGCAACAACGACACCAGACTTTAGAAGAGGCTACATGGCACTGACCACAGGGTGCCTGCACGTGCCAAAGGTTCCACGAGACTTGTTCCCTGGTTATGGTATGCCAGAGTTGAGACTTTGAGGTCAGTCTGATGATGAATTCTCAATATATAAACGAAAACTATGAAGAAAGGGTAAAAAAAAATTAGGTAACTGCTACAGGGTACCACTTTGGGGATACCTAGTTACTTTACTTAGCTAATATACCTAGTTAGTTTACTTAGGTAGTCTACCTAGTTAGTCTACATAGTTAGTCTGCCTAGCTCTTCTACCTGGCTAGTCTACCTAGTTAGTTTACCTAGCTTAGTCTACCTAGTTAGTTTACCTAGCTAATCTACCTAGTCTACCAAGCTAGTCTACCTAGTTAGTCTGATTATAATGAAATAAATATATAGTATATCATTGATGTTATTGATGCTAAAAATATAGACTCATTCAAGATAGTTTTGATATTATTAAGTTTAATTATACTACAGTAATTTTAGCAAGGTTTACAAAGAAACGTTTCTGTGTATTTTTGAAAACCAAAATTTGTAGACTATAGTTGATTTATAAGGTTTATAGCGAGTCGACTATGCGAGGGTCTATAAGACTATATGTCACCTGTACACCACCAGGTGTACAGGTGACAATTACAGGACAATTACTAAAAAGACTTTTTTCACCAACCAATGATTTTATTTCTCCAATACAAAGACTATATATAACTGGAGAGGTTAGGTGCTGTATGTATGTACTGGAGGAACAGAATTAGCCTGTATTCTGGTTGGGGAGAATATACTGGGAGAGAATTTCCAAAATCGTATAAAATTGCCAGTGTTTTGAGCAATTGGTAGTAGCAATGAAAGCCAGTTGCAACTAGTGCCTGCGACGTCGGTCAGATTTCTTAATTTAACAAGTTTGGCATTTTGGAAGTCCGTGAGCTAGGTACGGGTGTTCATGTGTCAGGCGCAGGAGCTGTGTAGACCCCCCGGCAAGCCTACTAATGTTTACTAGTGTATTATTTGAAGCTCCTACATGATTCCTCCATTATTACCAGAAACAACGGGTCCATTAAAAATAATACAACAACAACAACAATAATAATACATAATAATAATAATGTTATTTATAATAATGTTTATTTCTACCAGTACATGATACAACTATTACAGACGTAGCTAACATCACTGACATCACTATATAGGAAGTCCCTGATTATGCAGAGCATCGGGTGACTTAGAATAATTTTGACACCCAGGATGCGACCCACAACAGGTACCTACCTACTGCTAGGTGAACGGGGGATCGATCCCGGACGCCTAGGTGTGTGAGCTGACGACGCTGCCAACCGAGCTATAACTTGCACGTAAAATTCAAAGTGTTTGTGACAAGTTGAGAACAAATGGACGTCCAGACAACATCAACAATTTATGTATACCGACCCCCCCCCCCCCCACTACAAAATTAAAGCACCCAGCACTTGGCTCAAGTTAGCCTGTGATTTCAGAAGGCTCCTGTCCAGGGTTTAATAACCGCCAGGGTTTAATCGCTGCTACTATGGCTGAGCCCACAAGCCATATTCTTCCACGCTATTTAGTTGTCCTGGATGCTGAACGAAAATGAGCCCTTCATTGGTCCCACTCACAACAAAGAGGAAGGAGTGGTTTTTCTTGCCTCCAAGAAAAACAAAGTCAAGATAAAGCACCAACAACGTGACTGAAACACATACCAGCCTCTCTGACCAGGAAGCTGACAGACTTGCTTAGCTATTTCTTTCCTAAACAAGGCAAATCCTGGAAAACTTTGAACAGGGTTAGAAGATTCTCCCCTCCCTGACTCCCCGAGGATCGCCTGCGTGTATTCCTAGCCAAAACTCACAAACCAGGAGTTGTTATCTGACCATGTCCTCGGGAATTAGTAGCTCACCACATAAGCTGGCAGGAGTTTTAACCAATCTTAACTGGAAGATCTTAACCAAACTTAACTAGAATATTTTAACCAATCTTAACTGGAAGGTCTTAACCAATCTTAACTGGAAGATCCTAACCAATTTTAACTTGAAGATCTTAAGTAGAAGGTCTTAACTGTCATTCTTCTACGATTGTAGAAGAAAAAACAGTTAAGATCTTTCACACCATTAGACAAATTCAGACTGCTGAGAGGTATATTGTTCACACAGTTAGACAGGTTTCTGAGAACGTCTACAACGTTATTACTAAAAGTAAGACCCATAACCCAGCATGACTCCAATACTTTTATGAACCCATTAACAAAGAGGAACATGCAAAACAAAGAATACGATTTTGGTATTAACCCAATACCATGTGAGGAAGTATGTGGGCATGAATCTTCAAGCAATGCGTCAGTAAACATAAGCCAGCTTACCAAAGGGACAATTTGAACAATGCCGACACCTTACACTCTAACATCCATAACCTTCTCATGGACTTCAAAATCCCAGACATATCATCAACCATCAGTCTAAGTCAGTACCTGACCAGCCGGGCTGTGGCTTGTTACGTGCGGCCAGCAGTAACAGCCTGGTTGATCAGGCCCCCGAAACCCTCTCCAGGTATAAACACCTGCGACTTCTGACGCAAGCGTTGTTTACAACTGGTTCTCAATTTTACTCCCAACACCATCGCTCAAAACACAGGCAGCATTATGATTCTGGACATTTCTTGTCCGAATAAACCTACCTAAGGAAAGCAGCCATCACCTACTTCTGCTTTCCAGCCTCATGTTGTTACAGAACCTTTCCATAGGAGTAAAAGTCGGCGGAATTGTTTACCAATATAAGTGTCAACAAAATTACGTGGAAAAACATTCTGTCCTCACAGTGAACAAATAAATAGTAATTGATGATGGAAGTTGGTGTAGTGTGGACATATCCGGTAAGATCTAATGACAACACTGGTTATTAAATTACACTTTAATTTATTTTTATATATTTTTTTGCTCTAGTATAATTCGGAATATTTTCCTTCTTTTGTTTTGAAGACCCTAAGATGAGAAATGGCTTTGTTTGCCTATCGAGAATGAAAATCTTAAGCTCAGGATCTTTCGGGCGTCCCTGCGTTGTTAGGGGTAAAATAATCAAGGGGGAAGATTGAGGGGAAGTTTTCTGAGGGTCAAGGTGGCTAGCAGCAGCCGTACCACAGTGGTGTGGCTGTCACTGTTACGATCCCACTTTACCCGTGAGAAAATTTCCCACCTACCTGCCTGCTGCTGACCTTGCAGCATTGCATAGCTCCTGACGACATGTGTCATTACGAAAGATCTTGAGCTAAAGATGTCCATCCCCATGTGGCTTATTTTGCAATTGCATTATATAAATATATATATATATATATTATAATGGAATACAGCCACGGGTAGAGGGATACTTGGAATATAATAGGCACAGTAGAGATGGATGTAGGTGTATAGACGGGAGTTGACAGGAAATTGCGTGTGGGTTGCCCACGTTGTGATGTATCACAGTATTAACACCTAGACCACAGACCACCTTCAACCCCCCCCACCCCTCCCACTCTCCCTGCCCCAAACACCCGCCCTATCACCCCCCCCCCTGCTCCACTTCCTCCTCCTGTCCTTCTCTTGCCCCCACCCACTCCCCCTCCCCCACCCCCTCTGCACAACCTTTATTTATATTACATCACAGACGAACAATTCTGGCACAGAGTGAAGACCTGGGAAATATGTATGGTTTGCCCGTTAAAAAATGCAGGTAGGCCTATCCCAGGTCAGTGTAGTTGAGGCGCTGTTCCAGCCTCTTGCTCTCCCTCCCTCCCTTCGTCTCTGCATCCCTCAATCCCAGCTCCCTCCCTCCCTCCCTCCCTCCCTCCCTCCTCCCTCCCTCCCTGCATCCCTCAATTCCTGCTCATCTCCCTCCCTTCCTCTCTTCCTCCTCCCTCCCTCCCTCCTTCCCTTCCTTCCTTCCCTCCCTCCCTCCCTCTCTCACTTCCTCCCTGCTTCTCTCCCTCCTTTACTCCTGCTTCTCTCCCTCCTTTACTCCCTGCTTCTCTCCCTCCTTTACTCCTGCTTTCTCCCTCCTTACTCCCTGCTTCTCTCCCTCCTTTACTCCCTGCTTCTCTCCCTCCTTTACTCCCTGCTTCTCTCCCTCCTTTACTCAATGCTTCTCTCCCTCCTTTACTCCCTGCTTCTCTCCCTCCTTTCCTCCCTGCTTCTCTCCCTCCTTTACTCCCTGCTTCTCTCCCTTCTTTCCTCTCTCCCCTCTTGTTTCCCTCATTCCATGTTTCTTACCCTCCCTACCGGCTTGCCTCTCTCCCTGTTTCCCTTTCCTATTGTTTATCCTTCGTTCCCTACTCTCTTTCTCCCTTCACTTCCCTTCCCGCCCCTCCCTCTCATTCCCTCCCCTCCTTCCCCTCACCTCCCTTCCCTCCATTCCTCTCCCTCCCCCCCTTCCCTCCCTCTCTTCCCTCCCCTCCCTTACCTCCCTCCTTCCTGCTTCTTTTCCTGCTTACCTTCCTCTCTGCATTCCTCCTTCCTGCTCGTCCCCCTGCTTCTCTCCCTCTCTACCTCTCCTACCTTCTTTCCTCCCTTCCTCTCTGTTCTTCCCTTCTCTCTAAGCTTTTCTCTCTCCCTTAATACTTTTCTTCCTCCTTCCCTGCATCTCTCCCTCTCTTAATTCCTTCCCTTCCACCTTACGACTTCCTTCCTCCCTCCCTCCCTCCCTCCCTCCCTCCCTCCTCCTTGTCTGCTTCCCTCCCTCCCTCTCTACTTCCTTCCCTACCTCCCTCTCTACTTTTCTCCCTCCCTCCTCCGCTTCTTTCCCTCCCTCTCTACGTTTCTCCCTCCCTCTTTCTCTGCTTATCTCCCTCCCTCCCTCTGTTCCTCCCTCTCTCTCATCCTTCCTCCTTCACCTCTACCTACCTGGAGTCTTCCTGGAGGGTGTTCCGGGGGTCAACACCTCAGCGGCCCAGTTCTTGACCAGGCTTCGTGGTGGATAAGGACCTGATCAACCAGACTGTTACTGCCAGGAGCTCGTTGTCCAGTGTACGAACCACGGCCCGGCTGATCAGGTACTGACTTTTAGGTATCTGTCCAGTTCCCTCATGAAGGCAGCTCACTGGCTGCCCTACTCAGCCTGCCAAGTCCTTTGCTTTCGTAGGGAGTGATTTCTGTGTGCTGATCTGGACCAGTCCCTCTATAATCTTCCAGGTGAAGATTATAATGTATCTTTCTCGCCTATATCACAGTGAGTACAGGTCAAGGGACTTCATGTGTTCCCAGTAATTAAGGTACTTGACTGAACTTATAAGTTCAGTGAAGTGACAGTCCGTAGATGTGCAGACTCACCTGCCTTGACTGCAGACTCACCTGCCTTGACTGCAGACTCACCTGCCTTGACTGCAGACTCACCTGCCTTGACTGCAGACTCACCTGCCTTGACTGCAGTCTCACCTGCCTTGACTGCAGACTCACCTGCCTTGACTGCAGACTCACCTGCCTTGACTGCAGACTCACCTGCCTTGACTGCAGTCTCACCTGCCTTGACTGCAGACTCACCTGCCTTGACTGCAGACTCACCTGCCTTGACTGCAGACTCACCTGCCTTGACTGCAGACTCACCTGCCTTGACTGCAGTCTCACCTGCCTTGACTGCAGACTCACCTGCCTTGACTGCAGTCTCACCTGCCTTGACTGCAGTCTCACCTGCCTTGACTGCAGACTCACCTGCCTTGACTGCAGACTCACCTGCCTTGACTGCAGACTCACCTGCCTTGACTGCAGTCTCACCTGCCTTGACTGCAGACTCACCTGCCTTGACTGCAGTCTCACCTGCCTTGACTGCAGACTCACCTGCCTTGACTGCAGTCTCACCTGCCTTGACTGCAGTCTCACCTGCCTTGACTGCAGACTCACCTGCCTTGACTGCAGTCTCACCTGCCTTGACTGCAGACTCACTTACCTTGACTGCAGACTCACCTGCCTTGACTGCAGACTCACTTACCTTGACTGCAGACTCACCTGCCTTGACTGCAGACTCACTTACCTTGACTGCAGACTCACCTGCCTTGACTGGGGCTGTCAATGTACAGCAGTATTCCAGCCTAGAGAGAAGTGACGTGTAAAATATCTCCATCCTTAACTATCTATGTCTCTTACTCTCTCACTATCTCTGTCTCTCCCTCCCTCACTATCTCTGTCTCTTCCTCCCTCACTATCTCTGTCGCTCACTCCCTCACTATCTCTGTGTCTCCCTCCCTCACTATCTCTGTCTCTCCCTCCCTCACTATCTCTGTCTCTCCCTCCCTCACTATCTCTGTCTCTCCCTCCCTCACTATCTCTGTCGCTCCCTCCCTCACTATCTCTGTCTCTCCCTCCCTCCCTATCTCTGACTCTCCCTCCCTCACTATCTCTGTGTCTCCCTCCCTCACTATCTCTGTCTCTCCCTCCCTCACTATCTCTGTCTCTCCATCCCTCACTATCTCTGTCGCTCCCTCCCTCACTATCTCTGTCTCTCCCTCCCTCCCTATCTCTGTCTCTCCCTCCCTCACTATCTCTGTGTCTCCCTCCCTCACTATCTCTGTGTCTCCCTCCCTCACTATCTCTGTCTCTCCCTCCCTCACTATCTCTGTCTCTCCCTCCCTCACTATCTCTGTCTCTCCCTCCCTCACTATCTCTGTCACTCCCTCCCTCACTATCTCTGTCGCTCCCTCCCTCACTATCTCTGTCGCTCCCTCCCTCACTATCTCTGTCTCTCCCTCCCTCACTATCTCTGTCTCTCCCTCCCTCACTATCTCTGTCTCTCCCTCCCTCACTATCTCTGTCTCTCCCTCCCTCACTATCTCTGTCACTCCCTCCCTCACTATCTCTGTCTCTCCCTCCCTCACTATCTCTGTCTCTCCCTCCCTCACTATCTCTGTCTCTCCCTCCCTCACTATCTCTGTCCTCCCTCCCTCACTATCTCTGTCTCTCCCTCCCTCACTATCTCTGTCTCTCCCTCCCTCACTATCTCTGTCTCTCCCTCCCTCACTACCATGCCATCTGCCTACCATCCGGCTTTTTCTATGAATGCCAGCATATCCGGCCTCCCTTATTATAGGCCTACCTGCTTGCATACCTATTAGCCTAACTATAGGTCTACTTAACTAACTTCCTTACGACAGGCCTACCTGCTTACCTACCTATCTACCTTTCTATAGGTCTTCCAGCTAACTCTTCTACCTTCTTTACTGTAGGCCTACCTCCTCGATTTACTAAATATAGGCCTACCAGCTTACCTTCTTATCTATTTACTATAAACCTACCTGCTACCTATTTAGCTACTTAGCTAATTTCCTTTTTACCTCTACTCAGGCCTGCCTACTTACTTACCTATCTGCCTACCTACATATCTACCTACCTTCCTACTTGACTGCCTAACTACCTAAATACCTACCTACCACAATCTGCCTTACCTACCTGCCTACGTACCTATCTGTCTACCTACCACAATCTGCCCTACCTACCTGCCTGCCTACCTACCACAATCTGCCCTACGTACCTGCCTACCTATCTACCTACCACAATCTGAACTATACCTACCCATCTACCACAATCAGCTCTACTTACCTACCACAATCAGCTCTACATACCTACCTACCTGCCTGTCTACCTACCTACCTACCACAATCAGCCCTACCTACCTGACTGATGAGTAAGTCTGCTCTGCTGACTGATGAGTAAGTCTGCTCTGCTGACTGATGAGTAAGTCTGCTCTGCTGACTGCTGAGTATGTTTATTCTTTGTTATTTTCGTTCACCAGTTTAGCTACTAACAATTATTGTAATGTAATGACAACCTGGTTATAATTCACTAACACTGGTTTTTGTGTGGTGTGTGTGTGTAGTGAGGAAAGAGAGAGAGAGAGAGAGAGATGAGAGAGGAAAGAGAAGAGAGAGATGAGATAGATAGACGAGAAATAATAATAATATTATAATAATTATAATAATAATATAGATATTGACATAGCCTACTTAGTGTAATCTTCAACACAATCATCTGGCACCTTGCAACACTGCATATAATGTTGCATGTTACTATATTACAAACAATGTATTAACAATTATATATGATGTTGCATGTTAATTTATCTCATGATAGAGATGGAGGATGCATGATAGAGATGTAGGATGCATGATAGGATGGTAGAGATGCATGATAGGATGAGTAGGATGAATGATAGGATGGTAGGATGCATGATAGGATGTAGATGTGTAGATGGTAGATGCATGTAGGATGAGTAGGATGCATGATAGGATGGAGGATGCATGATAGAGTAGTATTGAGTAGGATGAGCATGATGATGTAGATGTAGATAGGATGATAGGATGATGTAGGATGAGGATGCATGTAGATGGAGGATGCATGATAGGATGGTAGATGCATGATGATGTAGATGTAGATGCGTATGGATAGATGAGGATGAGATAGGATGGTAGATGCATGGATGGTAGGATGCATGATAGGATGGTAGGATGCATGATAGATGGTAGGATGCATGATAGATGGTAGGATGCGATAGAGTAGGATGCATGATAGAGGTAGTGCATGATAGGATGGTAGGATGCGTAGATGGTAGGATGCATGATAGGATGGTAGGATGCATGTGATGTAATGCATGATAGATGTAGATTGCATGATAGGATGGTAGGATGCATGATAGGATGGTAGGATGCATGATAGATGGTAGGATGCATGATAGGATGTAGGATGCATGATAGGATGGTAGGATGCATGATGATAGTGATGGTAGGATCATATAGGATGGTAGGATCAATAGGATGGTAGGATGCATGGATAGGATGCATGATAGGATGAGGATGCATGTAGGATGGTAGGATGCATGTAGGATGGTAGGATCATGATAGGATGGTAGGATGCATGATAGGATGGTAGGATGCATGTAGATGGTAGGATGCATGATAGGATGGCGGGATGCATGATAGGATGGTAGGATGCATGATAGGATGGTAGGATGCATGATAGGATGGTAGGATGCATGGATGAGGATGGTAGGATGCAGATATGTAGAGGTAGGATGCATGATAGTTTGGGCATGTAGGATGGAGAGCATGATAGGATGGTAGGATGCATGATAGGATGGTAGGATGCATGATAGGATGGTAGGATGCATGAATAGGATGATGTAGGATGGCATGATAGGATGGTAGGATGCATGTATAGGATGATGTAGGATGGTAGAGCATGAATAGGATGATGTAGATGCATGATAGGATGGTAGGATGCATGATAGGTAGGATGATTAGGATGCATGATAGGATGGTAGGATGCATGATAGGATGGTAGGATGCATGATAGGATGGTAGGATGCATGATAGGATGGTAGGATGCATGATAGGATGGTAGGATGCATGATAGGATGGTAGGATGCATGATAGGATGGTAGGATGCATGATAGGATGGTAGGATGCATGATAGGATGGTAGGATGCATGATAGGATGGTAGGATGCATGATAGGATGGTAGGATGCATGTAGGATGGTAGGATGCATGATAGGATGGTAGGATGCATGTAGGATGGTAGGATGCATGTAGGATGGTAGGATGCATGATAGGATGGTAGGATGCATGATAGGATGGTAGGATGCATAGTAGGATGGTAGGATGCATGATAGGATGGTAGGATGCATGATAGGATGGTAGGATGCATGAATAGGATGGTAGGATGCATGTAGGATGGTAGGATGCATGATAGGATGGTAGGATGCATGGTAGGATGGTAGGATGCATGGTAGGATGGTAGGATGCATGATAGGATGGTAGGATGCATGGTAGGATGGTAGGATGCATGGTAGGATGGTAGGATGCATGTAGGATGGTAGGATGCATGATAGGATGGTAGGATGCATGATAGGATGGTAGGATGCATGATAGGATGGTAGGATGCATGATAGGATGGTAGGATGCATGTAGGATGGTAGGATGCATGATAGGATGGTAAGATGCATGATAGGATGGTAGGATGCATGATAGGATGATAGGATGCATGTAGGATGGTAGGATGCATGATAGGATGGTAGGATGCATGATAGGATGGTAGGATGCATGATAGGATGGTAGGATGCATGATAGGATGGTAGGATGCATGATAGGATGGTAGGATGCATGATAGGATGGTAAGATGCATGATAGGATGGTAGGATGCATGATAGGATGGTAGGATGCATGATAGGATGGTAGGATGCATGTAGGATGGTAGGATGCATGTAGGATGGTAGGATGCATGTAGGATGGTAGGATGCATGATAGGATGGTAGGATGCATGATAGGATGGTAGGATGCATGATAGGATGGTAAGATGCATGTAGGATGGTAGGATGCATGATAGGATGCATGATAGGATGGTAGGATGCATGATAGGATGGTAGGATGCATGATAGGAGGGTAGGATGCATGATAGGATGGTAGGATGCATGTAGGATGGTAGGATGCATGTAGGATGGTAGGATGCATGATAGGATGGTAGGATGCATGATAGGATGGTAGGATGCTTGATGGACTAATGAGCAGGAACGTTAAGTGTGTAGACGGGACAGCTGTTTGTTGTTGATAACAGTAAGAGGCTTCATGTGTAGACCTGTAACAGTAAGAGGCTTCATGTGTAGACCTGTAACAGTAAGAGGCTTCATGTGTAGACCTGTAACAGTAAGAGGCTTCATGTGTAGACCTGTAACAGTAAGAGGCTTCATGTGTAGACCTGTAACAGTAAGAGGCTTCATGTGTAGACCTGTAACAGTAAGAGCTTCATGTGTAGACCTGTAACAGTAAGAGGCTTCATGTGTAGACCTGTAACAGTAAGAGGCTTCATGTGTAGACCTGTAACAATAAGAAGCTTCATGTGTAGACCTGTAACAGTAAGAGGCTTCATGTGTAGACCTGTAACAGTAAGAGGCTTCATGTGTAGACCTGTAACAGTAAGAGGCTTCATGTGTAGACCTGTAACAGTAAGAAGCTTCATGTGTAGACATGTAACAGTAAGAGGCTTCATGTGTAGACCTGTAACAGTAAGAGGCTTCATGTGTAGACCTGCAACAGTAAGAAGCTTCATGTGTAGACCTGCAACAGTAAGAGGCTTCATGTGTAGACCTGTAACAGTAAGAGACTTCATGTGTAGACCTGAAACAGTAAGAGGCTTCATGTGTAGATTTGTAACAGTAAGAGGCTTCATGTGTAGACCTGTAACAGTAAGAAGCTTCATGTGTAGACCTGTAACAGTAAGAGGCTTCATGTGTAGACCTGTAACAGTAAGAGGCTTCATGTGTAGACCTGTAACAGTAAGAGGCTTCATGTGTAGACCTGTAACAGTAAGAGGCTTCATGTGATGACCTCTGTGTCCATGTATTGTTTGTAACGGCTTGACAAAGCTCCTGGAGGGCGAAACGTTGCCACAATAAGATGTCACATTATTTACACTTGAATCGTTTTACCCAACATATTGTGGGTAATTCAACCAACATTAATACAACCTGTGACAAGCTTTTAAAACTAGCAACTCACATATAGACAGAAACAGGAAAAAAAAATCCTAATGCTCCAAAGTCAGTTTAATGTCTTCGTCAGCTGAAGACGACAACGGACAGAAGGCGAAATGTAGAGAGCAGCTTTGTTTACATGTGGGTTGGGTCCTCGTAGCAACAAGCATTTCTTACACTCTGATCTTCCAGTGTAAGAGGCTGTAGTCAAGTTAGGAACGCAAAGTAGTGTACAGCATTACGGCAGCACACATTTTTACAATGGTACGAATAACTGAGTGCACATAATGATAACATAGACGTGTTTGTGGTTAAATATGTTGCTGTGTCGTAGGATGCAGCTCCTCCTCTGTCTTAGCTAACCTGGGGAACGTAACTGAAAAAAGTAAATACCACATTCAATCACTCTGAATGTTTTAAATTTCGTTTGAGGTCTGAATGGAAATTTATTAGACAAGGTTCTAGGATTGTTGAACAGACTGCTAAGATTAATATTAGGCAGGATTCCAGGATTTATGCGCAGGCTACTAAGGTTATTAGGCAGGCTTCTAGGATTGTTGAGCAGATTTCCAAGGTTATTAGACAGGTTTCTAGGATTATTGTACAAGCTGTTACAGTTATTAGGCGGGATGCCAGTATTCTTGAGCAGGCTGCTAAGGTTATTAGACACGCTGATAGGGTCGGTAGACATAACTTTAAGGTCCCTGAGCAAGGCGATAGTATAGGTAGGGTCATAGGGTCTATAGGTAGGTTGATGTAGGGGGGTCGGTGTGGTTAGAACGCTTGACTAGCCAATTTGGACTCGTTCGTACGGGGCCGGATCGCGGCGTTTTTTCTGCTAGGCCTAAGCGTGGAGGGACGTTGCCTGGGGCTCGGCCGTTTGTCATAACGAATCCTCCGGATGTCATAATGATAAATGCACCTGCATTTTACGTTCACCGTCGACACTCCTGCCCTACACTAGACGAACCCTCGGTGGACAAGTTCTCTTATTTTTATTTAAGTGGTCAATTGTGCGAGCCCATGCTCTAGTGGGGCCAAGTTTGTGTTTCACGAGTGGAGTGGAGAGGGGGTGAATGGGGAGGGGGGAAGCGAGGGGCAGGTGGAGAGGGCCTGGCTTGATCGTCCACGTAACTGCATTGTCTGGACAAAAATCCCCCCCCCCCCGTCTACCCCTCCATCCCTGACATCAAACATCCCCTCCCCTCCTCCCTAATCCCCCCCAAAACCATTTTCTTTTTTGAATCTTAACGTTTTCAGTAATGGGTGAGAGTCGTGGGTCTTTGTCGTCAGTGTAGTTGTTTTATTGTAGCTGCGATTATAATACTTCCCCGTCCCACTCAGTGTTGATACCGTGGAACACATGTTATCTCTAGCTTCAACTAGCTTAGTATTGTTATTGTTATTACTAATATTATTGACATTATTATTATTATTATTATTGTTATTATTATTATTATTATTATTATTATTATTATTATTGTTATTATTATTATTATTATTATTATTATTATTATTATTATTATTATTATTATTATTATTATTATTTTTATTATTATCATTATTATTATTATTATTATTATTATTATTATTATTATAATTATTATCGCTGTTATTATTATAATTATTATTATTATTATCACTGTTATTATTATTATTATTATCATTATTATTATTATTATTATTATTATTATTATCGCTGTTATTATTATTATTATTATCACTGTTATTATTATTATTATTATTATTGTTATTATTATTTTTATTATTATTATTATTATTATTATTATTATTATTATTATTATTATTATTATTATTATTATTATTATTATTATTATTATTATTATTATTATTATCATTATTATTATCACTGTTATTATTATTATTATTAATATTATTATTATCACTGTTTATTATTATTATTATCACTGTTATTATTAATATTATTATTTTATTATTACTGGAGACTGAACTAGGAACAAGATTTTTAAGTCCTACTGTATCTTGGACACGGTTATTGAGACAAACAAAAGGCCCTGTGGTCTTGTTAGATTACCTCCAATTATCAGGTTTTCGTCCGAGGAAGGTGAGGGACAGCTCCAGTTCCTTGGATTAAGATCCCTTCCGCAGTATCAGGGCAGCGCCCCTCAGGAAGGAAGGTGTCAGACAAGGTGTGGACCTCAGTAATTTGGAATATAAATTATTATTATAAGTATATTCGTCATAATGTTCTGGCTTATTTCCATTGTGGTCCTTCAATCTTGTCCCCCAGGATGCCACCCACACCCGCCGACTAACACCCAGGTACCCACTTGCTTGCTAGGTGAACAGGACAACAGGTGTAAGGAAACACGCCCTAATGTTTCTGTCCTTGCCAGGGACACTCAGAATGTGAAGTGAAAGTGTTACCTACCAGGCCAAGGGTCACCCTAAGTACACCGCTAACGTCCTTGATGATAATAAATTAGCCTTAAAATAAAAAGGAGTGGAATAGCTGAAATATAATTAAAAAAAAAAGATAATTTTCCATATATACTCCAGAAGGTTTGTAGAAATGAAGATGAAAAAGAGTTTCTCTCAGCCAGACGCAGCTTCTCTTCTCACCCTTCCTCTGTTTCACCTAAAATCCAGTGAGGGGACTGTTTGCCCGTGTTTCACCTAAAATCCAGTGAGGGGGCTGTTTGCCCGTGTTTCACCTAAAATCCAGTGAGGGGGCTGTTTGCCCGTGTTTCACCAGTTATTTAGAAAACGACGCATCTGACGATAAAAGTTTAGATTGTCTCTAATTATTTATTTCTCCTGGTGTATGTCGTGGCCAGAGCAGCGCCTGACACTCACTGCTGTGCCCGACGTTAGGAGAAACATGGCTTGTATTCCAGCTGGCTACCTAACGTGCAGTGGAATCTGTAGCTGAGTGGTTAAATGCGCTAGCTAGGTTCCCAGCTAGTTAGCTCCAGCTAGTTAGCTGCACTCGGGGAAAGTTGACGACCTATGTTCGAATCCTACCGTGGTGTGTGTGTGTGTTTGTGTGTGTGTGTGTGTGTGTGTGTGTGTGTGTGTGTGTGTGTGTGTGTGTGTGTGTGTGTGTGTGTGTGTGTGTGGGTGTGTGTGTGTGTGTGTGTGTGTGTGTGTGTGTGTGTGTGTGTGTGTACTCACCTAATTATGTTTACAGGAGTCGAGTCATAGCTCCTGGCCCCGCCACTTCACTGAGTGCCTGTGTGAACCACGGTTCGAACTCCCCGTCTACCTTTCTGTTTATTCACACACACACACACACACACACACAAACACACACACACACACACACACACTGCTTGCACTGCTTGTAAGGAACCAATGGAGATTTGAGGAAATGGAAGGAATGGATGCGATTAGTGAAAGTGACTACATAATAGGTACAATTCAGTCTGGGGAACATAAGGTAGCCATTGCAGTGATGTATAACCCACCACAGAACTGCAGGAGGCCAAGAGAAGAATATGAAGAGAGCAACAGAGCAATGGTGGACACACTGGCAGAGGTGGCAAGAAGAGCTCACTCGAGCAGAGCAAAATTACTGGTTATGGGCGACTTCAACCACAGGGAGATCGATTGGAAAAATCTGGAGACACATGGGGGGCCAGAAACATGGAGACCCAAGATAATGGATGTGGTACTGGAAAACCTCATGCACCAACATGTCAGGGCCACTACCAGAGAGAGAGAGAGGAGAGAACAACCAGCAAGGCTGGACCTCGTGTTCACCCTGAGCAGCTCAGACATTGAGGACATCACATATGAGAGGCCCCTGGAGCCAGTGACCATGTGGTTCTGAGCTATGAGTACATAGTAGAGTTACAGGTGGAGAGGGTAACAGGAGTTGAAATGGAAAAGTCAAACTATAAGAGAGGGGATTACACGGGTATGAGGAACTTCCTGCAGGAGGTTCAGAGGGACAGAGGCATGAAAGGAAAGTCAGTAAACGAAATGATGGAATACGTAACAACAAAATGCAAGGAAGCAGAGGAAAGGTTT